>JAPYZR010001647.1:0-20289 GCA_030522945.1 Trichopria nigra
TAAAAAACCAAAGCTTGTTGGAAAGTTTAGATATTTTGTGCAATTTTGTGCATATTTGCGACAGTAAAAAAAAATTCCTTCCCACTCAAATTTTTGATTATTTACAAATTTTTCAACAAAAATTGTACTTTTTTTTTAAATTGTTAATTAACAATTGAAAATCAAATTTTTAAAATTTTTATACCATTCTATCGTGAAGAGCATACCCGAAAATAGTATGGTTGGGTATTTTCCAAAAGATTTTCTTACTTTTTCACAAAGTTTCCTGAGCTCAAACGTAATATACAAATTTTTTCTTTTTGGGACTTAATGGGTTAAGAACAATCTGTACATATAATTAAGAAAAGATGTGGTTCGATTTCATAATTAAAACATCCCTATTTAGCCACCCGCCGATTCGTCGCAATTATTTCCTAATTAGATGCTCGCATAAATAACCGAGATCGCGCAGGGCCGTGTTCTTTGTGATCCATGAATCACGGGTCCGCAAAACTTCCGCGGGATTCAATTTATATGCGCACAGGTCAACTTTGCAGGTTAGTTTAACTTTTAATTCAATCTGATATAACGGACACGGGTATATAAGCGCGGATATATCTGTATGCTCATTATCAATTATAGGACGAGACTACTGTGTACACGCCGTTGTCCGTTTGTCCTTTTTTTTTTGTCGGCGAAGAATGCTGGGTCACTTCTCCTCGTTTTATTATTACGTCAGTTTCCAAATTGCTTCTGTTTGAACTTTTCTCTCTCTCTCTCTCTCTCTATCTGCACCTACAGCCATTGGCTTTCGTCTAGTTACGACGAGAAGCCAAGTACGGTGATAATGTCGGTTGCATTTATTTCAGCGGCCATCACGGAGATGAGATACGGGAGGCCAATTAAATATGAACTCGTTCGTGTATGAGATTCACCAGTGGTTTTCGCCATCTGATATCGACGAGGGCTATTAGATTGTGTCGAAATTTTTAGAACTGTATATAATGTATATTTTATAAAAAAATCTTTATTTTAGGTTTTCTAAAAGTAAGGATGATTCGTCTTCCACACTTGAATTGTTCCAGTTTTTAATTATTTATGATCGATATAGTCATTTTTATAAAAATCATTAATGAAAGTATGAAGAACAAACCAAATTGCAAAACCTCAGGACGAATAGGTTTTTGCATTTTTGGACGTGGATATTTGATGAAAAACCACAGTAATGTTTTTGTCGAGTGACCAAATTCAACAACTTCGAACCAACCTAATTGGTACATTTTCACGATACAACTCTATAAAAAGAATCAGAATGCGGGAAAAGCATAATTGTCGAAAGGAAAACCTGTGGAAGGCAGCGAAAGAAGAATGTAAAAAAAAGGGGTGGTTTCCAGGGCCGTAAGAATAATCGGATCCACATTTCACGCGTTGAAGTCCTTGGAAACAAAATATCGAGCCATAAAAGGCCGGCGGGTGTTTTGCTTTTCTAAAAGCATCCATCGTAATGAATTATCCACGAGGCTCCTCTTGCGTACAGGGCACCGGGGCCGGAATGAGAAACCGCGCGCGAAAGAGAAGGCTAAAAGCGAACAGGGGGTCGAATAGACACCAGATAAATTTCGAGAAAGTTAGGTGCAATTTTCTTCTTGTTAGCGATTTCTTATTCCGCAGAATGCGAATGGGAAGGAGAGAAAGAGAACGAGGGAATGAGGAGAGAGAGAGAGGAAGAGTAAAAAAAAAGTTAATTGAACGGATACGGTCTTGGGATTAGGTGCTAGAAGTTAGTTACGGCACTGCGCCATCACGAGGATTACCGCGTGGCTTTGGGCCCGGCATCTTCGATTTATTATTTTAAAAAACGTCTTGCGCGGTTTATTCCCGACTTAGGGCTGTCACGAGGGCATTTAGGAAGTGATCGTCGACGTTAATTGATGACTCGATAATGGAGGTTGTTTCCCGGGCTTATAATTGCATTTTTATTTGACAGAATTTTCATTTTCGTTCGTCGCGGATTTTGATCGTTTCATTCCATTCGTAATTGGTGAACCTACAGTAGAGTCCAGTTGACGGTTGTATCGACTCACAATAGAGTTTTAAATGTAATTCATTGTAAATGTTACTGCATCCCGCATTCCATGTAGCCTATACTGTTCGCTAAAGAGTGAACCTACTCTAGAGTCCATTATACGTCTCGTCCACTCACAATAGAGTTTCGGTATATACTTCCTTGTATATCTAAATTGCATCATTATATTACAGTGTAGAAGTGAGTCTCGGATGCACTATTTTCATTCTTATTAGTTATGGATTGACCAAACATTTTGAGGAAAGTGTTTTACTTTGCAACATTACCCACGCCTGACACCGTAAATGGAATCGGACTACTGCCCTCGATGTAAGTCTGGCGAGGGTGTAACTAATTCGTACAATGAAAAACCCCATCGGGTGAAAATCGAGTTGCTAATGCTGGACACTGAAAACAACGGAAAATCACAAGCTGGGGCCATTATACTCGGTCTGGCGCAAAAGAAACACGCAGTAGAAAGGAAGCGGAGATGCAGAAGCACGTATCTATAGTCAACGGTGAGAATGGGGCATGGGGGAGTAGGACGGGGTGGGGGGTAACCCCCAGCACTACGGGACAAACGTGAAGAAAAGGTGAAACAGAGACTGTCGCGATTCCGCAATCGCTTGGCCGGTTTCCAATTTCGCGACTGACTTTTTACGCGGGGAACGCGACGCGCCAGCAAAACCGTATAGGATTCCCTCGGGAACCGCCCAACGGTGCGGTCCGTTGCGACTCTGGCTTGTCTATTCGTAGGAATGTACTGTTCGCTCTGGCGATCTTGGGTACATTGGGAGGAAACTCATTGAGTCATCCGATGGTCCAATGGTATTCGAGAAAAACGCCGCGTTTGGCATTTGTTGAATGCTGTAAGAGTTGGCGGCATTTTTTTTTTTTTTACTCCTCTATCTGTCTCTATTTTGTCTCTTGCACACCCTCTGTTAATTGATGATTCTGACATCAGCGGCTTACATTCCATGAAATGCATATCTATACAATTGTAAAGTCATACCAAAATCAATAAAATCGAAAACCAGGAACAATTCAATAAGTCTTTATCAAATGTCACTATGGTAAAAAAAAATTAAATTGAAAAAAAAAAACGGATGTTCTTTGATACAGAAGAGGATCTCGGGGTATTATTCCACGGAAATTCCAGCGGCCGTGGGGAGGCTCGGTGGGAAATAGGAGCTGAAAGAGGAACATCCAAGTATCACGCGATCTATATAATATCCCTTCTCGATCTTCGCTTCATACTTTCACCTTTGAAATCCTTAAAACCTTTGAAATCGAACAAGGCGATTCCTCCTGACGTTCGATCTCGAACTGCTTTTCTTTCGATATTATTCTACCGACGGCGAAGACGACGGGAATCGAGGGAACAACGCCACGTAATTTATTAGGATAGACGGTGCGACGAATTCGCAGATTCGCCAGACGCATCTGCAATTCCCTGACCCGTAATCCCGATCTCCATTCGAATGTTACCCGTGAAAAACTGTAAATTGCATTCGCACGATCGGACCGAAATCCCGATGCGAAATTCGGTTTCGCTTAATTTCGAGTGCGAATAATCGAAGACATGGATCGATTGAAGTTCATCGAGATTGACGAAAAATGACACGAAAGGTCAAGGATTCATAAATCAATTGGTGCTAATTGGACGAAAATTGGGCGTACATTGAATGTACAGATATGACCAAGGCGAATAATGTACGTACACAATGGACGAAAATTGGACAAACATTGGATGTATAAGAAAAACGTACCAATGGACATGAACCTATAGTTGGACAACCTAATCAATTTTGACACTCGTTTAGAGACATATAGGGAATCCAGCTGTTGGTTCATGTCCAGTCATCGGTACCTTTATGTGAAAACTTAAACAAAATATACAAAAATTGAAAAGTCGTATTTTCGTGAAGAAGACGAAAAAAGTTTACGGGAACGTAAAAACAGTTGACAAACAAAAATCAGTCAACGGTAGACAAGCAGCTACAAAATGGCTAACAAAATGTAATAAGAATTATTTTACAGATTTTACAGAGAAAAACAAAGTTGCGGTAAAAAAGATTAACATTTTATGAAATATAAAACATAAAATACCGAAACATATATAACATTATTAACAATCGTATAACAATAAGAAAAAAGTACCTGAAAAAAAAACATGGAAAAAATTAATGTTGAAAGATTTTTTATTTTAACAAAAGTAATAAAGTTAAGAAAAAAAAAAGAAAACTATTACTGCTACAAGTATTTGTACTATACTTCTACTATACTTTTACGACACAACTATTGCCGCGATAAATAAGGCACTATATATATTGCCGACGGATTGTTAGCAAACCAATTGAACGCCGTACTTCAATTAGGAACGAATCAATCGAACTCAGGTTTAATTAAACATTTTCGCTAATTTACTTCGCCGACTACTTCTGCGATACAAAAATAACCAGCCACTTCCTCACTCGAGTTCGGAGGCTGCGAAAATTAGTCCAAGAGTTTGGTAGCCAATTTCGGATCTATAATGGACTTTAATTGGAGAATACTTTCGTAACATTTTCAAAATACAAAAAAAAAAAAAACAACAAATGGTTTTTAACGACTTATAGCGTTCTGTGCTGATGAAATATTAGGATAAAATTATGTGTAACGAATTAGAAAAAAAGATATATATAAATGTGTAACAATTAATATAATAATAAAAGTTGACAAAATAAAAGGTAATAAGACGATAAAAAGAGATGGATTTCTGAAAAATAGTCAAGTGGAGAAAATTTTGAAACCGTAGATATGTTGACGATATAATGTAAAAATTAAAGGAAGGGAAAGAATGTTTATGCGAATAACAAAAAGTTGAGGAGGAGGTAAAAAGTTGAAAAACTATAGTCAACACATACCACAAAGCTTTTAAATTAAAAAAAATGTAAAATACATGATGTAAGGTGTAATAAACATTCAAAATTTAATAAAAAAATAAAGGAAATGTGGCAAAATGGAATGAATAAAGAAGATATGAAAATTGGTTAAAAATAGGAATGGCATAAAAGTAAAAATTGGTAACGAAAATGGGAAATTGAAAACCACATAAATAGGAATAACAATTAAGAACAAAAATATAATTAAGATAAATTATTCAAAATGTGTACAAAGGTTATCAATAATGGAAGAAAGAGGCAAAATTGGAATAGTAATTTGTTAAAGATTCAACGTCGGTAATAAGACACTTGAATAAAAGAGAAATTTTAATAGTAGAAATAGGCCATTACGAAATATTGAAAGTTGATGAATGTTGACAAAAGTTGTAATTACTTATAATAATTACGAAATAACCAAAACAGAATTTACAACAAAAAAAAATAATGAACTCAACATGCAACATTTAAACAATTATGTAACAATTACGTAACAAGTATGTAACAGTTTCGTAAGAAGTAACATTCATGGAAATGTTACTTAACTGTTACTTTCTTGTAATTTTTAAAGAATTTAAAAATTAAAAAAAAAAAATAACAAAAATTAAAATTAAAACAACGAAAATAATAATTTGCAAAAAAAAAACCAACAAAATATATTGATAAAAGATACGAAAACCGGATAAGCATCAATTAATTAGTAAAAATGATGAAAGTTGGTGAAAAGAATAAAAGTAAAATAGACAAAAGTCAAGACGTACAAGCTTCGAAATCAGTTGAAACTTGACAAAACGAGGAAAAAGTTGAAACACCAGATAAAGATTTGGCTCATTCAACAGTTTAGAAAGAATATATAGACAAAAGCTGCAAGAAACTACGTAAGTAATGAGGTCGGACAAAGACAAATGTCAACCATCAGAAGGTACAAACCAAAAAATTGGACGAGTAATATAAAAGAACAGAAAAAGTTTGAAAAGGGAGTTTAAACTGTTCACGAGAATAAAAAATGGTGCTTCGAAACCAGGTGTTGATAACAAGTTTTTTTCATTCAACACACATTTCGCTTTTAACTTAGAGAAAAGTTTGAAAGTATACGTGTTTAACTTATGACTTGATAAAGTTGACTTAGTTGAAAAGTAATAATTATATACTTAATCGTAATTAAGTCAACATTGCATTAGGTTAAAGCTAATAATAAGAAGGTAATAATAATAACAATAACTTGTCCAATCTTGAATTTAAGGGGAAAGATCTTGCAATAAAATGGACGATTTAATTTCAAAACAAAAGAAAAAAAATCATCAGAAATGCTTCGTTCTTTGTATATAAAAAAGTACATTCTTCAGATCCTCGAAACGATGTTCGATAAAATCGAAGTAACTCTTGTACGACCCACCTTCACGAGCGATTGCCTGCGCGAAAATCGATATATAACACTCGTCGTTACGTCCACCCAAGCGTCCGATATTTGCCAACTGCTCAAAGGTGTACAAAGAATCCTAGTTTCGGAGCCAACGAGCAATTTTTTCGAGGTGTTTTCCCGACGTCAGCACTTCCTCCGAGCGAGATGCCAATCTCAGTATATATACACCCCCTCGAAGAAGACAATATTTTCTACGACATACGTGCACAATATACATTATACACATACATATATGAAATTTATTTATATTTAATAAATTAATAAACAATAACAAAAAAAAAAATTCGTTAAATTTCAGGTACCTCCAAACGAAATTTCCGTTCATCGATCGCGAAAGGACCGCATTATGGGGATGGAGTTACGGAGGTTACGCCACCGGCATGGCACTCGCGATGGATTTTGATGGGATTTTCAAATGTGGAATGTCAGTAGCACCCGTCACGGACTGGATGTTGTACGGTAAGAATCCCCCCCCTCGATCCCCGGGTATTCCCCGAGCCCCTCAAATACTCCCTTATATATCTAGCAAAGTTGATCTAGAAAGTTTCGGCGAGTTAAAGTGCCGCTTCGACTTTACCGAAGGAAATGTTTGCACGAAATACATCCGAGTACCAATTTTACGGGTTTCCCCTTATATACTTTGGATACGTCGCGCTGTATGAAACTTACGATTGACTTGGGTTAGACGAGGGAAAGTGGATAAAACAATAAAGTGCTCATACTTGGGGAATAATGGTTGCTTCATGCGCGGCGTTTGACACTTTGAACTTGTCATGGGAGCAGGAGATACGATCGTTAATTGGTGCATGTTTATCGTGTAGTGTTTATTGTTTCTACATCAATTATTTGGTGTGAAAACAAAGAAATTCTTTTCGGATTGAAGGAGTGGAATGTCAATCTGATAGAGCGAATGACGTAATGAATGAATGAAATAACTTTAGCATATTTTGCAAAGTGATATAAAAATCCGTGTTTAGGTAAAACTACAAAAAAAAAGAAAAAGAAAAAAAAGGGAAAATCAAACAAATTTCATTTGCGAAAGAAATTGTAGGGACGAAAAAACGCAAATTGATGTTTACTAAAATATCATATATATACCGACGGGTAATCACGCAATTTTTCATGGTACTCGTCAGCAGCTGATTAAAAAACCCTTTCCCCCTTTGAACACTTGTTTGCAGGCAATTAAGAGCGATAACATTAATTGCGCAATTAATATTCTGGATAACGTCCTTCGCCGTAAAAATGAGAGTCTTGGAGAAACTATATATATTTTTTATGATCGTCGATTATATTGTACGTGATTAAACGTGACAGATTTCTCTTGATATATTCATCGCAATATTCTGCATATCATATAATAATAAATTTTAAATTTAATGATTTACTTTTCCGCTAAACATGCAATCTTCCTGAAGCGTTACATTGTATATCCAATAAAAATGTAACGTTACACAGTATAACGGTACATTATTGTTTCTGAAATGTTCCGCTGCGTTGCATAGAATGAATTAAACGTCTCGGGAACGTTTATAATAAAATGTCATCGTAACGTTTCATAAGAATGGTATCCGCAACGTTACGATTCGACCGAGAAAATTTGACACATCACGAGAATTTACAATGTAACTTAGAAACGTTACAAACTTCATGTTCCAACAACCTTTCAAAATTACCATGGCACAAAAAAAACATCCCAGAGAGGTTACCTTATGAAACGTTTTACATAACGCATTAAGGGAATGTATGTATATTGCAAAGTCACAAGAACGTTTCTTTAAAATGACATCTGAAACGTTACAAATTGCCCAAGAAAGTTTCACATTTGTTACAATATAATTTTCTCGGTAACGTTATACTAACTGCTTATTTCTGCAACGTGTCAATATTATTATGACGCGAGTTTAGGTTACTAATGTAATTTTCTAGGGTAACGTTGCGAATGTAACGTTTCATGGAAATTACTTCTTGTACATTGCGAGAGAGTTCAAGGTAGGTATTATGATTTTTTATTAGCATTGTATGTCTTTCCTACTTTTTTTTTGTTATAAACAAATAATAAGTTATTGTAACCGCACGTATACTTTTTAAATGTAACGTTTCACAGTATCGTTTCTAAGATAGGACATTCACCGTGTTCAAAACGTTATAGAAACGTCTATGAGCCAAAAATTGAAACGTTACATGGATGCAATGAAACGTTCTTGTGATGTTTCTGAAACCAAAAAATGTTTAGCGGATATATATATATATATACATTTTTTTTCCTACATATTTTTACATTTTTTTATTTACGTTTACTAATACATTTTTTTCTGTACGTCCTTTTTTATTTAAATAAATTTTGGCACAATATGATATGATACGTTTAGGTTATTATGAAAGTATAAGAAAAATACTTGAAGAAATCTCCAACGAGTGTGATTGGCCCACTCGCTTTGCTCGTGCGTCAAACTTCAAACTCATCAATATCGATAATTGCGCCTTTGATATACATGATATATACTGTTCTGCACTAGAATTTGACAAGGAAGTTATTTAACTGTTTATAAAGAAAGTCATCCAATTTTCACTCAAAAGATCGAATATCGTTTGCCAATATAAATATGGCAAAGAGAAAATCTACAAATTCTCTTGTCTTGTCTCATCATGGAGTCAAATAGAAAACCGTAGTGAATGTTTCACATCTTAAAAAGTTAACTTTACAATGAATTAAACTCCCCTTTTCGATAGCTGACTTCATCAAACATATATATGTATTAGCAATATATATATGTATACAGTGAAATTCGTGATGTCCTTAAATTATTTTGTTATTTTTATAGTTTTACACCGTTTTGATTCGGATTTTTCGCTACTAAATAGTTATCGTATACATCTTTTTAGCGGAATAAAATTCAATATTTCGCGAATCGCGGACTGACGCGAAAACCATCACTTTCAATCAACTTTGGATTTTGTCGAGCCCGTGCGTTAATTTATTACTCGTCACTGTCAGTTACATTAAATTTGTTATGTGATATCGTGAGCTGTACTGAATGGAAAAAAAAGGTAATGTCATGTCCATTACTGTCGTATATCCACGAAAGGGATGTGCTCCAAGAGTGAAATAGAATCAGTATAAACACGGTACTACAGATAGGAAAGAAGTATTTCTGTGACATTTCAACCCTTGGAGTGAAAACTACTCTTGCGCCAGAGGATGTATCGACAAAATCTCCCGTCATTTTATCGAATTTTTTAAAGTGAAAGAAACCAGGAGACATAAGTCCTAAAACCTTTATCGTTGAAATAAGACGTGCGTATTTATAATTTCAATTGGGAAAACATTATCAGCTTGTATAGTTTGTAAATAAAATACGAACGACTGCTTTAAGTAAGTATATAAGTAACCGAAACGAGCTTTGAAAAAAAAAAATGTAAAAGAAGAAGATTCCCTTTGAAAGTACTTTGAAAGTTTTCATACGCAGCGCAAGATATCCGGAAAATGATTTATACGTCCTCTTTTCAATTTATCTACAGGAAAACTGAAAAGATAAACTTACAGCTTTTTTCCATTAAAATAGGGAAAAATCGCAAATTACCTCGCCACTGTGTGATATTGTATACTGCAGCTTGTCTACGTGTGTAAAAATTGAAAATCAATAATTATTTACGTTTTATATAATTGTCGTAAAATTTTATATAGGGTGAGCCATTTTAACTTTGATAGCCAAATAACTCGAAACATCGCGATTAAATTTTATATAAATATAAAAAATATAAAAAAAATGTTTCAAACAAAAAGTATTCGGTATAATGGAGGGCCTGATTGAACTATGACCTTGAGCTTTGTTTTCAAGGTTATTTGAAGTTTAAAGTGATTTTCTTTTTAATGAGAACCACTACTTTTGACGGAAAGAGCGCGGAAAATTTTAAGGTCGAAATGATTATTTATAATTTTTTTTTTAAATAACCTTGGAAAGGTCAAATATGGAAAAGTTTAAATAAGTGTCTGAAAGAACAATATGTTTCGGACAAAAGTTGTTCAGAACAATGGAGGGGGGGGGGGCATCTTTCGGCATTATTGGTTTTGACCTTGAGGTCGACATTCAAGATTATTTAAAGTTTAAAGTCTGTGTTTAGTGGGAACCACTTTCTACAACTTTCCACGTTTGACCTTCTCAAGGTCATTTTAGGAAATTACAAATGATATTAAACTATTATTAAACTTCTTATCATATTCTTATCTTTGTCTCAAGCAGAAAAATTAAAAATTTTAGAATAAAATGAAAGTATACTTGTGGAAATGTTATCCCCATGGATCTGAATATATATATATATAATTCATATGATATAATAAATTTCTCCACTTTCGACTGTTATTATGAATTGTAGGCCATAAAATAGATTTATTTAAATAATTAAATGCAAAAGCTTCACAGTTTCCGAAGCACAGGAAATTAAGGGTGCTTGAAGTGAGATACGTACATGCCCATCACTCTTGTTGAGCTAGGGACGAGAGCTAAACAGACGAACACAGGGACAGAGTGAAGTAGATTCGAGTGCAACACTTTGACATTGATATTAAAGTCGGCAAGACATCTTGCGCAACTGCTAGATTGACGGCTGCTATAAATTATTGCATTATTACTAAATAAGATTATGAATTTATTAATTTCGGTTCACCTTTATTATCACAATTTTAAAGCGCTACTTAACCTTCGTTCTGAAATTATTTTTTTAATATTTGCTATTCTTCCTAGTATTCATTCGTTGATCATCGTGAAATTATTAATTTTTAATTATCATTTATCTTATAACATTCTTCTTTAACGTAAATTTTGTTTTTTTCTTAATCTCATAAGCTTATAACTTTTTGTTAGCTTTAAATTAACTTAAAATGATATATAATTTAATTATGATTCTAATTTTGCTTAAAAATATGAAAATTAGAAAAATATTAATAAACAATAATTAATTAACACGTCCCTGTAATTTATACAGAGAAAAGTTTCTCTTAATAAAAAAAAATTATGGGCGTGTGCATTTCACAACATTTATTTTTGAACAATATATGTTGACTTCTTTTTAAAGACTAATTAATCCCGAATTTTTGGCGGAATCACAATAAACAAGGGCGCAAAAAAAGGCTTATTCTCGCCTAATGCGATCTCATTTTCGCTACGAATAATTTTAACATTGGTCATTATTGGCCCATATTAAATGTATGAATATATATCTCAATTGACGTTGTGTTAATGAAATAACGGAAAATAGGGCCAAAAATGAGGTGTTTTTCGCCCTGTAAGACGTCGTTTAAAATTGCGATACAATTTTTATATTATTCATAATTTCAGATGATCGCAATTACGTAATTAATAAAGATTTAATAGCTATTAATTATTGAAAAATCGAACAATTTTCTACGACTAAATATTACGTCAATGTTGATAATTCTAATAATAATAATAACAACAATAATAATAATTTTCGAAAAAAAAACTGAAAATTAATTTTCAAACTGTTTTGCTATACTAATCAAAATGAAAATTATTGAAGTTGTATATCGAAGAATACTGTATTTCGTGACAGATTTATCATAAACTCGTTTTTTTCCGACTTGATTTTATCAATTTGTAAACGTAACGAATGTTACAGTGAACGAACGATGCCAACGTAATAAAATAAAATATATATATGGATATATATAAAAAATATTTTTTCATTTCGAATTACAATAAGGGGTAAAATAAAGTACAATACATAATATGATACTTTTTCCTCGACGTCGAAGAAATATTTATACGAATGAGGAGACGCTTAAATTGAATGCATAATAAAATGCAAGTCTTTCATAAAACGAGAACTATCAGCGCGACGATCAGTTCCTCAATCGCGAAAACGCTTATACCGATAGAAACGCGGTGATATTTGTAACGTAAATTTGCATCCCCGCAGAAACGTCCATGAAAATATCTCACATATCTGCTTTTACGGCCCCGTAAAATCGCGAACTATAAAAATCCCATTGCAGGTCGGATTGCAAATAAAAAAAGAGAAATCGACAACAAAACTGCTCGTCCTCTAAGTATCGTCGGCTTGACACGAAAAGAAAGATATTACTTTAATCGCGTGCACTATTCTCGAAAAGATTTTAAAACACGTCATGTATTATGTGGCTTGGACATTTCTTCATTAGACTTTTATGACCTTGTGTAAAAAAATCGAGGTTGAAAGCTTTTTCCTATTTTTATATACACATATATGTTTCTTCATTTATTATCGTTCGATATAAAAATAACAATATGAAAATATATGGAAAGTCTTGTTTTCTCACAACAAAAGGTTAAGAAAAAAAAAAAAAAAAGTATTTACTCTCGTTTCATCTTATAGAATGTCCTGCATAAAGGAACATGATAATTTTTATAATTGTTCTCTCGTATACCGTTATACGCGAAAGAAGATTCCCTTAAGAAATGGGGCCACTCGAGTCGAGCTCTACCTTAATTACATGGAAATAATTGTTTCGAGCGTATATTTTTTCCCCAAGATCGAGTCGCGGGGAAAAAGGCACTTTGGAAGCTTCTTAAAAGGCCAGATTAGCAGCATCCACGCGGAATTAGCGGAATAAACGGATTGCGCCTGGCGGTATAAAGCTATAGAAGTAGAAGGCGACGGGAAAAAACCATTTTTCGGCCCGGTGGAAGCCACCGACGACGATGTTCATTCTCTTCGTCGAGTCATGCTCGACGTCGACTAATTACTCCTCGATTGTACGGAGGAGACGTCCGATGAACGCTGGCTTTTATTATGACGAACTCTCGGCAGCCGTGTTCGTCCTATTATATATACGTATAGAGAGAGAGAGAGGGGGGACCCTGTTTCTTTGTTGCCGGGGAACTCATTAATCACGGATCCAGCCGACGACGGTAATTAATAACTTATACTTTAATTACAGATTCCGTATATACGGAGAGGTTCATGGGTCTTCCCAATGCCGCGGACAATTCACGCGGATACGAGCAGGCCCAACTTCTAAACAAAGTCGACAATATCAGGAACAAGGAGTATTATCTTATTCACGGAACTTTGGACGATAATGTGCATTACCAGCAAACAATGATGCTCGCCAAAGTCCTCGAACAGAAGGACATCCTATTCAGGCAGCAGGTAAGGCCGATAATTCGTTTTGAATTTCCGCACGTTAAAATTCGGCGCTTTTCTATCACTTCATCTCGGCATTTTTATCGGATTCTTACCGTGTTGGAATCATTTGTTTTTTATTATTATTTTAAAGTTAAATGCCACCAAATTAGAGAAAAGTTGGAATTTCACGTTGTTGGCCGCCATTTTGAATACTTAAAAACATCCTTGGGATTCGTCATTAATAACCGTGACAGCTTCCAAATGGCAAATATCGTCAAAATTCATCAAAATTCATTTGTAAGTTGTAAAGAAAGTGCGCAAAAAAAAATAAATTTTGTTTGATTGTGGCGCCATCTTGATCTTCTTAAATACTTTATTTGGATTGATCTTTCGAGATAAATGTAAATGATTTCAAAGAATGCACAAAGTTCGATAAACGACATTTTGTATCGTCAATTATTACGAATGCTGTGTAAAAATTGGAATTAAAAAATGGCGGACTCGTTATATGGACGTAAGGAATTCGAATGCCCGCTATAAGACCTTGGTGACAAGAGATTTTTATTAATAGTTATTTTTTTAGCAGTTGTAAATGTTTTCATTTTTTCGGCGCCATTTTGAATTTTGAATTTTTTTGAATTAATTCAAAATGACACATTACACTCGTAATACCTTCGATTTGCGCTTTATTTTAAAAATATTTTCTTCGAAATAACAGTTCTATGTATGTTTCGATCGAACAGTTTTCGCCATTTTGAATTTCTAAATTTTGTGTTTATGCGCATGCAATCGTGAATTTTCTTTTTCACTCAATTTATAAATGCGATTTAAATTTTAAATGAGATTAAAAACTTGGTAGAGACGCCGTTGTATATATTGTTGATCGTTCGTCAAAACTTTCGTATACTATGTGTCACATTACGCATTCGAGTCGCTTATGCCATAGGAGTGACATAATTGCATATAGAATTCAAAGTGCCCATTTGTCTGCTTTGCCTGCATTCGAAGCGCCTTACCTCTTTCATTATGCTCGTTTCGCACATAGAAACGCATCTCGTAATCGTATATAGTTGACGATATAGTAGTTCTTTGGATGCTGTTTTGTCATGCTTAAACTAATAATGACAGACAATATCAAACAATTCTACCTAACCTCGCCACTTTTCGCATGCGATGGCAACTCTATAATGGTTTCGCGAGTTTAATAACTTCATGAGCACTGCAGTGTCAGGTATATCGCTCCCAATTACGTAATTAAATTAAAGAGAATAACTTTCATGATTTCCTCGAGCACGTCTGTTATGACGCGTATTACGCGTGTAATTGATGCAGTTTATAATGTACTGATTATAACATTTAAATGTAATGCTTGAAATGAAAAATTACAAAAAAAAAAAAAAATGAATTTTGTTATTATAATATTATCGTAAATTCGAACGTTTCTTATTACGTTTCCATCGTAAAAATCATATTTTAATAGCGCCTAATTGTCTCGTCAATCATTTCATTAATGCGGAGAATTTTCCGGTCGACGTTGCCCAGATCACGCTATCAGCCTGAACTCGCTTTCGCCATCACACGCGAGCGATCACCCCCGACACGCCCATTTTAATATAATAAGCCCAAAATCGCTTTAGAGGGTCAGAGAGATTTAATTTAACTGTAATTTTTTTACGTCAATCTTGATTAAAATATGTCAATTAGTCAGATAAAAAATACGTTTTAATTTAAAGAAAACAATTTTAGCGTTTATTGAAATTTCCTTATAGAGAGAGAAAAGCGATTTTCATTTTATAGAGCGAGTATTAAAAAAATCTAATATTCAGTGAAATTATACGGGACAAAAAGAAAGACTGCAATATTCTTTACTTAATAAATATACCGTCTTAATGGTTTATTGCAATGCAAACTGTGGCACAGTAACGTCATAATTGCGAAACATTTTATTACGTTAGATATGAAGGCTCGATCAAAGGTAACGCTATTAAAACTTGTTGGGATCAAAGTTTGTCATTAAAAGTTTCGGAAATTCATCCTGAATATATAGATATTCTGCTTTATTGAATGCAACGAATTTTCGTTACTTTACGTAATTGAATTAGAATTTCTGATTTTAACGCGTTCTTGTCGCATTACCCGGCTGCATAACGAAGCAAATATTGATGAAAAAGTTATTCAAAAGCTAATTTCTAAAGTGTCCTAAATACTTGTCAATATATTTATCATTAAAGAATTCTTTAGATCATACAAAATTTTATTTTTATAATAATCACTTTACAGTGCAGTCGAATGTTTTCACGTTTCACGGTATCATTTGAAATCCAACAAATTCTCTTTCTGAAATATACGCAGTAAATACTACTATTTCGTTACTAGTGCGGGAAATTCGTGTTTTTCCATGCTTGTAATGCAGTGCTGACATTTCCCGCACATAAACGTACTGTATAAGAAATACAAATTTCTCGCATACTTTAAAGAAATAGTTGATTTCATCGGTGAGTGCGGGAAATGGAATTTCCGACACTAATATAACAGTGTAGGAAATACGAATTTTCCGCACACTGTTGAGAAAAAAAAAATATATTAAAATATCAAAACTTGGATCAACAAGGATTGTATTCGTTATTAAAAATAATTTTAATCTTTTCTTATCCATTTCAATCTTTTCTAATCCAAGTTTCTGGTCTTTCAGTCCTACTTTTTTTCTTGCTGCGTATGCGGGTGTAGAACTGTATATGTTTTCCAATTTTGTCGTATTCCAATAAATAGAAGAAAATAATGAAAAAAAATTGTTCACAATTGCTCTATTCTATAAAAATTCGAAACAATAAGGAATTAAGAAAAGGTTCCAACATGTCATAAAATTGTTTGTCTGAATATTTTTTTTTTTAACATTTGAATGTTTATCATTTATTGTAAATATCATTTCTTCGTCAACTTTTGTTTCTGTCAATGTAATCAATATAGATTTTTAGTAAGTGTTGTTTTTAGCTTTGCCTTTTACAATATATGTCTTCCTATTGCGTATCACTTAATACGCACTTTGTCTTTGTTTATTTATTAATTGGTTTTTATTTTTAATTTTCCTCCCTGTCAACTTTTTCCATTTTGTTCAATTTCGTCATCTCTCGTCAACAGATAATTTAAATCAATGTGAACCTTTCGACCATTCCTGGCTATCATTTCGTGACAAATATTGCGTGAAGATATATAAAAAAAAAAAAACAATGATAATATGTTTTCAGACGTATACCGACGAGAATCACGACATCGCCCGGTCGCGCCTCCACCTGTACCATTCGATGCAAAACTTTCTGGACGGCTGTTTCAAAAAGTCCTCATGATCGATAAGTGGCCTCTAACGTCCCCAGGCGGACGATATCATCTGTACATAGACATGTACAATATGTAATATGAATGTGTCTGTAAATAGTACATTTCCAAACCACACAGATATGTATAGCGACGTCGGTCGTTAGACGATTACGTGCCAGAAGAACAAGCAGGTGTAAACAGCGCATCTTTCATATGAATGTTTTTTATGAGAATCGTGATATATTTATTACGGTAAGAAAATGACGAGGAGGTGATTGCGCTACGCCGAGGTCCATTTTAAGATATATATATATAAAATGCAAATGCAGTTCGTACTTATAGCTACTCTCGAGAGTGTCAACTATGGTATAGTAGGTCCGCCATTCCTCCGACTACGAAGGCACATTAATTTCCTTTAAAAATGAACAATGAGCGTTTATAAAGGCATGGTATGCAAACGAAATTTCATTCCGATACTTTCATATTATATTTTCTTTTTTTTATATATAAATAGAAATTTCCAAGGTGCCAAAATGTACTTCTAAACAAAGAAGCTTCCAAGAAACCGTCATTTACTGCCATGCCCTTAAAACCATGCAATCATCATACTTACGAGTGTACGTGCGTATTCTTAGTTATATATTATATACGTTATTTTAGAAAGTCGCAAATTTATCGACGCTCATTTTTCATAACCCAGCAATCGTAAATGGATAAAAATGTATTGAAAGGGATTCATTTTTTGAAGAGTCTTTGAATTTGCACTTTGGGAAAACGAATCCATTCTTACCCGCAATGCATTTCCATTTGTATCATACGAATAGAAAATTTGATCTTTAATCCACGTCAGTCTGATTCATGTACATTTTAATCCATGTGAATCCAAAAATAATATTCTTGAATAAGTGACCTATTAATGTGTTTCAATCAAAATTTAGTCAATTTATAAAATTGGATAGAAATGTATTAATTTGCTTAATCCATTTTAATACAATTTAACGAAATCAAAGTATCAATAGGAATGGATGGTAAAGTGTTTAATCAATTTTAATCCAATTCCGATTACTGGGAACCTTACTGAAGCGTTTTGTGAATGTTTTTCCCGAAGCGCTCTCCTACGATTAATTTAGGATTTACGTTAGAATTATCAAGCCAGACACAGCGCGTACTGTAATTTTGACTGGAACCGATTTCGCGTAATTGTATTTCGAAAAACTGCCGAAATGTACATATATAGAGGACGCAAGAATCGAAACGGTGTGCGTGGTGTGTTATATTTAAATATCACAAACAAACAAAAATGTACTTACAATAGTGAATCAAAATGAACTAAATAAGCCAATAGTTTTTAATATTTTGGTGCAACAGGTATACAATGAAATGGATCGAGATACAATGTGTTTCCTTCGTAAAGCACTAAGATTCCGGGACACCCTGTATAATTCATAAGTCACGATTGTCATTAAAAATTAGGAATGTAAAATAACTGTATTATAAGTATAAAAAAAAAAAAAACAATACGATTGCGTCCGAAATCATGGTTCTAATTCAAATAGCTTATTCTTAAGAGTTTATTTGTATTCAAGTACGTCTTATTAATCTGCAGTAACGACGATCAAAGCGATTATACGTAATCAGCGCTAGTTCCGTCGAGTTTTTTGTATGATTTTTGGCGAACCTTACATCGACGATGGTTTAATCGTTTAAAGCCAAGAAATATTTAATTATCGAACGTAGAAGCAAATATTTTTTAATATAGTTACATAAGTTCTATACATTAGGCAGAATTTGGTTGAGGAAAAATTAGAAGTATAGTCGAAAGAAATTTGGGTAATGGTGAAAAATATATAATTTTCTTTTTCTTTAATAATGGGGAAATTTAATTATCGATATTAAGTTTAGTTGTATAATTCCATTTAAGGAATTTAGATTGTAGTAAGTGAATAAGAAATATTTGAGTCGCTACGTTGGAAGAAAAAATATTTCTTGAAATTAAACGCCAGTCTTTGAGTGCGTACTGCGCGCCGTACTACTCCAAGGAAATGAATTAATCCACTTTCGGCGAACTTTTCAAAAAAAAAAAAAAAACCCTAAAGGACCACTGCAGCAATTTATAGAGCTAATCAAATTACTTTATTAAGAAAATTGTTAAATTTTATCACTCATGGTCTTGACATAATGTAAATACGACAAAGAAATCGCTTCACCGGGTGTACACTCGCGGTCGAACGCCGATAGGAACTGATGCTGCTGCAGATATTCAATAAATACTACGGGCTGCTTGTATATCCACCATCCATTTATTATTTGTTAAATGTATTACAAATAAAGCTCTATGTTTTAATAAAAAAAAATGCAACGTTTCATTTTTTTTTTCGACGATTTTAAAATATTATAACGAAGCGAAATAAGTACATCGAAATTTCTGTAGAATTTCTGGAGAATGACATCATCATAGCAAGGAAGCCGAGAAATCGTATGCAGGATGTTTAAAAACAAAAAGGTAAAGTTGTTACTGTTGATCCTACCTCAGTGAAGTCGCCATTTTGAATTTTCATGTTTTGACGTCGTACATTTCGTTGACAACCAACACGAAATATTTGTTATTAACGTCGACGAAGCGATACCGCCATTTTGAATCTTGAAACTAGTACGTGATAAAGGAACGCTATAAGTTGCCATGTTTTTTTTTTAGATTTTTGTACTTTCAAGAATGTTTCATGCAATTATCGTTTTCCCGGCATTTTGAATTTTGATGTTTTCTGCCATTTTCTATTTTGAAATTCTCATCTTAATTTCGATTTCAACATGGACGTAATTTTTTTTTCGTAAAAATTCGTAAAAAAAACGAAAAAATCGTAAGTCCTTACGTCTTAAAAAATATTATTGGCGATTTTGTAATTGACTTCGTTATTTGGGATCTTGGAATTCTTATATCGAATTCCATTATTTACCCGCCTAATAAGAAATGTCTATATTATCTGCAGTCTTTATATTCATTTATGACCTTGTTATTTAAAATTTGTTTAAAATTCCGACATATTATTCTATCTATCATTTTGAATATAAAAATTCAGGCATTAATATGCATACCTTTAAAGGCAAAATATTTTGAAATTTGAAAAAAGACTTTAACTTTCGTCCAAAAAAAAGACGTCAAAGACATCAAGTCGAGACAACAATGTTGCAACATCTCGTTTATTCAATGTAATACATATGTCTTTTAATACTGACGATGGTTTACATACGCAAACACACATGTATATATAATAAAATTCAAAATTGTAAGCGTAGCGGTCACTGTACTTATTGTTTGGGACAAAGACCCAAAAACAATAATAAACAATAATATCAATATATTCATAAAAAATTTTGTTAAAAACAATTTTACGACTGCCTTTTTTATAATTAAAAAATAAAAAACACTTCCCTTTGCAGTCTTGTTACTAAAAACATAT
>JAPYZR010001648.1:0-20278 GCA_030522945.1 Trichopria nigra
TTCTGGTTGGGTATAGGTATATTTAAAAAATTAATCGAAAATTTTTTAAGGTGTCTGGAGGGCTGCAAATGCGAATTGAAACATTTAAACCATTTTTTTTTTGCTCTCATTTTACGAGTATAATTCAAAATGCATATTTTTTTTCAAAAATTGGAGGCAAAAATCTACAAAAAACATATACCCAAATATTCTATTACTTGTTCGTATGGTCCCAAAACAATATCAAATAATTTGCAGTTTTTGAATTCATCAAATTCAAAATACGCTGTATACATTTACCAAATCAGTATTCAAATCCAATATGTGGTCAAAAATGTTGTATTTATATGTGCCAATGATGGTAACTTGGCAAAGTTGAAATTAAACAAAATTTCAAAAAAGGTGGTCCGTTTGTCGTGGAACGTCGATTTGGTTTATCGATCAATTATTTTCCAGCTTTTTATGATCTCGTCTCGCGATATTGTCATCGAAAATCACTTGTCCTGCGCCGTTTAATTTAATTAATTATTATTTCGCGCAAGGAAGTGCCGTCTTCTGCACAAAATTCTGAAGCGCGACGACGACTATAACGGCTACACTCATAAGAGAGCCTAATTAAAAGATTAAACCACTCTGCGTTTAAGCCACGAAAACGTGGCCGGATAATTAATTGGATTCAGCCGTCGTCGTCGTCGTCGCTGGCACAGTTATAAAAATTCACAGTTAAATCAGATGCGCGCGTCTCCTTCATCCTCGAAATCCATCATCAGATATTTTCCATATCCGACGAAAATTATACTTCGTTCTATAGTTTTACCAATTAATTTTTACTTTACAATATATATGAAATTAATCAATAATTTCAAATTCATCCGAATTTAATTGTACGATTTTAAAAAAAATTGTTCATTTTTCACCGAGGGTAGAAATGAGTCTATTTTTTTTTTTTTTTTTTTTTTTTTTTTGAACCATTGAGATAAAGTATAACTTATTCCTCCGGAGCAGGCTACGAGCTTTGCTCCCTAGGGAAGTAAAGGTGAATTTTCGCAACATGAATAGAAGAAGAAAAATAAAGAGAGATACGGTATCGGGCATGTCACGCCTCTGCGAAACGACGACGGAGATTTGCATTTAGCATGGATTCCGGCCACGGACGCTGCCTACTCGAATCGCGCGAGCAATACGACCACCAACGTGCGTGAGCGACGACGGCATGAATGGGAAATGCGTATACAAGAATTGAAACATCGAGCGCCGAATGAAAGCATCGGGACTTTACTCGTAAAGATTGAAACGTAAGACATGCCAACAGCGATGATGATGACATGAATGAACGAATGAATGAATGCATGAAAGAAAGAAAGAAAAAAAAAAACAATAACAAAGGAGACGTCGCATATCAGGCGATATTTCGTTCGGTATTGTTTTTTTTTTTTTTTTTTTTACAACTCTGGTAACAGGTGCCTGTGATTTCACTTACATATCGACTTCTATACTGCGGGATGGCATGTACGACACAATGGAAATGCGCGTCCGTCGGAGCAATGAGGTTCAACGGCAAAATTTACGAGTCACGCGAACCTTAATATCTTACGTCATATATATGTATATATTAAAAAGACGGCAGGCAAATTGAATAATTAAATCATCGAGCCTCGTATCGGTAACTGTGTTTTTTTTTTTTTTTTTTTACATATATCTTATGGGCTTTTTTGTTTTATTAACGTTAAGTGGTCGTTTAAGACGACGTTTACCCCATTCGAAAGTTAACGGCGACTAATTAAGTGTCATTAATTTCTGAAATATTCCCAAACGACAGTTTTCATATACGGTACAGGTTTTCATTCGATACGATTACAGAAATGGAAAGACATTTTTTGATATTCATTGATATATATATATATATCGATGTCATTCGCTTTATTTTAACCTCAACTTTAAAACGTTTTATTCAAGATCAAGGGAGTTCTTCTAAAGTAGAACGGTTACCGACCTAACCTGAAAACAGGAAAAGTACGAATAAAAAAGTTTTTCACATAAAATCCGCCATATATTGGTTATCTAAGGCGTGGAAACGTGTGGATTAACATAGACTAGTACACATTTCTTTAATTTTGAAAATATCAATTTTTTATGCTTTTTTCAACTCCCTGTACCTTTGAAAATCATCTCGTAAAGTGTTTTTGCGTCATTCGAGTTCCAACGTCTTAGTCATGAAACTAAAATTTTCAAAAAATATTGAATTTTATAAAAAATATAAATACCTATATCGCAGAAAAAAACTTGAAACGTATTTTTCTCAAAATGATATATTTTTCAAACATAGTAATTTACCACAATACGGCCAACGAAAAGAGATAAAAAAATGTTTGCCGCCATTTTCTTTTCCTTTTTCAATGATTTTTCATTAGCGATTGTACGCATTTATGTGCAAGGCCTCTTTAAAATGGCGTTCGCTTTTTTTTTTTATTTCAGACTTGACAATCCTGACATTGGGGACTCGTATACGCCATTGGACAAGTCCATTTTTGGATACTACAGATTGCAAAGGATGGAATTAAAATTGAGAACAACAAATTTCTTTTTTGTTTTCATTTTCTCAGATTGTATTCAATTTCTCAAAAAAAAAAACTTTTACGCTTTTTTTTTTGTACGCAACTTATTTGCTGAGAAAAAAGCTTAAATTTTTTCAAGATTTTTTCCCTTATTTTTTTAAATTTGCGTCTCACTTTTTAAACTCTATATTTTAAGGCCTTCTAGATGGTGCTAGTAGTACCTTGAAGGAGTGGGAATTTTTAAAAGAGTGATTTTCAATTTTCACTCCGAAACATTCGCTATAATCAAACGTTCGGACTTAGGTTAGGTTACTCTTGTTTACTCCGAACATGCAAGTGTAAATAAATCTAAATAAACCGCTCTTCACAATGTTAACCAATTAAACGTCATCGACTCGAAATTTCTCAGTGTTTGAACAAAAAAAAAAAAAAAATGCTAATTAGAATAACGTAAATTACACATCCAGCACCTTCCTTGGGAATCTGGATTGGTCTCTCGGAAGCTAATTATCACTACATGACTAGTGGTGCACACATACATACATACATATCTGCAACTGGTAGCGGACTGTCAGAGCCTAGGTGCGGTTCCAAACAGGACGTACCGACATCAGTTTAATCTAATTGCAATAAAGCTACTGCATGATCGAGCGTGCAAATGCTCGAGTCGAGATTAAGATCCAATTATTTATGTAACAAGAATAAAATAAAAAAAAAAATCGGACCATGCCTTCCAAATCGATTAAGCCACGATATTTGATCGTAGAAATTCGTAATCATTATAATTAAGTGATAAATATAAATAAGTAAATGAAACAGCATCATATATTTTATAATTATACCCAAGCAATGATTCAAGATTTTTCTCGACCCTGTACAAGGCAACGTAAGAGCGCATATGCAAATGAATTCGATTGCATTGTTGCGCCTTAAAAAGATGCGTACGAGCGATTAATCTCCGTTGCCGATTTCTTGCATAATTACTCGTGCGATATTTCATTAAGCCTCGTTTATATTGCGTGCCTTCGTGTTACGTAAGGAAATTGGTGTGTATCAAGTTCAAGTCCTTGTTACGAGTGTAAATACTTTATTATTTTGCGCCTCCGCATTATCGTCATCGTCGTCATCTGATCCTCCATCTGATAAACCTTTCTTAATTTTCTAAATTTTGAAAATCGAATTTACGAAATTACTTTTTCAGGCAACACGTATTTTGTTAATTTCAATTATATAGAAAATATTTTTGCTTTACAACAAGGTCGACTAATTGCAAAGTACAGACGGACTCTAAGGATGGGCTATGCTAAGTGATATTAATTGCGTTTAACTCTCCGGGCCCAATTATATAATTAAAATGGCATTGATTAAGCGAGAGGCAGAGAGAGAGAGAGAGAAACAACGAGACGTCCGTCTTGCTTCCGATAAATATAGCCAATGATCTAAAACGAGATGGGAATCTGAGATTAACGACCGTAATATAGGTGATAATACGAGGGAATTTCAAAACGGTAAACAAAGAGACTTTATTTACAAACATGGCGGTTAGTCAATATTTACTTCCAGCTTTTATTTTCCTTTTCGAATTACGTTTTTATACTCTACGTCATTTTTCTACGTTATATTATAAATATATAAAGTTACAATTGTACGGGGGATGTAAAGTTCAACTTTACGCCCGCCGGCGAACCACGTGCCCGAGTAACGCTGGAATAGGTCTTACTATATACGTGTGAAAATTATTACTTTTCGTAATAATATAGGCGTAAAGACCAAAATTCAACTTTACGCCCTCCAAATGGAGTGTAAAAGCTTATTTTACGCCCACTGTGACGAAAAATATTCGATGACGTGTGTTATTTCGACGACTCTCATCGATCTTATCTATTATTGTTTCTTTTTTTTTTCCTTTTTTCTTTTATTTTTAAGAAGAGGCATCCCATTGAGCAGTTATATCTGAATGAAAATTTAAAGCACGCATTTCATGAATACATTGCCGGGAATAATGAGCAAACATAAATAAAACATCGACGCGTATATATATACATCAGGAATATACTCTGCCGTATCTCGGGAAACGAATCAAAATGCTCTTGAAACGCATTCACGCATTTTACACATTGATAGTTTTTTTTTTCGTCGTTTATTCCTCCTGAATGAAAGGTCAAAGACATTTCGTCATATATTCTCCCGTCTCTAATTTTGGGAATGTCTTCATTTCATGCTTTCATTCATCAGGCAATTTTAACGTGGCCATATGACTAATCGTGGTCAAATATAAATGGGATAATATATTTAATCGAACAAAACGTGAAATAATTAAAGAGATACGATTATTATTTTGATATATTTAATTTGCATATGATGAAATAAATAAATGAATGAAGAATACATACAAAGATATATATATCATGGTACGAAAAATGTTGTTTGTAACTCGGGTGTAAAACGCCGGATGTAAAAACCACTTTTATTCCCTAGTCACGAAAATAACTATTTATTTCACTAGATCTTACTTACTTTATTATATTGTGCGTAAGAACAAAAAACATTTTTGTTTCATTTTGCTTTGTTTATTTTATTTTGATCAATCTCCAAACAAAAATTAATAAATCTCGAGATTTTACTGAAAAAAATAACATGTCGTCTAATATTTATAAATATTCTCTGTGGAGGGGAATAAAGGGTGATGGCTGGCTGAAAATCCCATCATGGATAAAATTTTTTTAATTTAATGTAAAATGTAATAAAGAAATAACTCCATCAGGGGTATAGTTCAGAAACTGGTAAACACAAGCCGCCTTTGTTTTCAAAACGAACGGAAAAGCGGTGGAGAGGTGACCTACGATATTACCATCAGAAATTAATCAATCGTGGATGACAGTTGTTTTGTAAACATTTCGGGGAACTCGTTGTCTTCATATACCATATACGCCATACACTTAACAATTTTTTGTTATATTTATTTGTAATACCTAACACATTTTCATCTCGATATTTATGACTATTGGTCGCCTATACGCTGCTCTGACCCTCGGGGGCGCGCGAACACAATTCAAGACGCATAATTCCATTTTACGCCCTAGGGGAAAAAAGTTACTATTTCCGTCACATGGCTTTTCTTTTTTAAGTAAGTTTTAATTTATATTATAATAAAACTCATATATAAAACATGATTTTTTTTTTTGTTTACTTTTGATTTTGACTTTGAAAATATATAAAGAATTATCGTCTTTATAATCGAATTTAATACCATTTTAAATACTTTTATCATCTAACATAATTAATGTATTATTTCTTTCATTGAAACTATATTTCATTTTATGATGACCACTCATTTTACATCTCAAATCTATTATCAAATTCCAAACTAGGCTTTGTTAAATTTCGGATTTCTTCAGAAAGTTTCCGATCGCTTTTTTTTTAATTTAAATTCAAGAAGAGTAAACTTGAACAAGTTAAAGTTGCATTCTTTCTCAACATTCCCATGAACGTGACGAATTAAGGCGTGGTACCTTTGAAAAACTCGAAAAAATATACTGCCTTTTTTGTACGGGTGGTCGCTGTACACAATTTCTGCATATCACGACGTTCGTTTTATAACCTGACTGCGTTTTTATCGCACAGTCACTTCCAACTTCATCAAACAGACGTATATGATAACCTAAATACATGCTGCGATACACGTGGAAAGGGCAAGCTCCAGAAATACCGTCTTAAATCTTTCCTATAAGACGATGAATTTTACAAATGTAAAAACTGTAAAAAAGTTAAACTATAAAAAAAATTGTAGAAATGCTGTTTACTCTTGTCTATTATTCATATATACATATAATATACGTAAACATATACGCCGAAGCTTTCAATGTGTTAGTGCATGTACAGTAACTTCGTTACGTATACTTCACTTATTATTGCAACGCGAGAACGAAAATAGAATGCATTTACAGCTTATATAATATCTTTATATCGAATGTGGAGATTTAAATTCAAGATCAAGAATAAATTAAGTAATTAACCTCAGCCAGTCAATTTTATTTATAGATGTGATAACGATATCTAGTTGGGATAAATACAGATACACATAAACATTAATTAATACATCCTAGAGTAATTACAAAGAAAAGTATGCTAAAATTGAAAAATCGATTTTTCTGTTACATTTTATTAAATGATTCCGTGTATTGCATTATTTATTTATTTATTTATTTATTTATTTATTTATTTACCTATTTGCTGATTCGATTATTTATTAATAATCGTACTAGATGTCCTTACAAAGGAAAGTGAAATGAACAATACAAAATGATTAAAAACTGCGTAAAAATAAATACTTAAAACGTCTTAAAATCACCAATGTTCACAGCATAAGTATGTCCTTGTTTAAGAGGACTTGTTTACATTACATCTTACTTTCAGTCAATTATCTTGTTTAAAACTCAAGATTTCAGTCCCATTTCCGGCTGAATTTTAGTCTTTCGTTTATACAGTGAAGTATAATCGATACAAAAATTATTATAAAAAAATTATAATGGTATATTACGTATGAAGGGCGTAATTATCATCGATACACGAGTGCCAATCACACTCGTGGGAAAGTAACTTTCACCCTAGGGCGCAAAATCGAGAAAAACGTTCATTCTTTCAAATTTCAAATAATCTCTCAATATTGACTTTTGATGATTGGTAATCCGGTAAAGTGATATAAAAGCATATACGCTCGTAATTTTTTCCTTTGTTGTTTATTAAGCCAACGTTTTGACAGCAAACGGCTGTCATAATCGGGGCATGTAAATATTAAAAAAAAAATTAATTTCTATAAATAAATAAATAAACAAATAAATAAATAAATATATATACATATATATATATATATATTATCTATACTACTAATTTTATTTTCTTTAATCTGAAGTAATTAATTTAACATAAAACAATAATAACCACTAGTTCCGTAATACAATTCTTGATATAAACTTTACTACAACTCCGTGCAGTAAGAGTAAAATAAATAAAACGAAAACCTAATATGTACTAATTTATTACCTGATTCCGAATGAAACAAACGCAAACTACTAAAATTGGAAAATATATCTTTAAAAATTTTGATAACTCCTGCTACTTTTCAGATTGTGTTGATCTGCGGGAGAGATGATTAATTATGGCGCTGACATTTCGCAGATAACAGTAATTAGATGATTTGTGCCTCGTTCGTTCCACAAAAATAAATAGAATAAAAAACGACCTGTATGTATACCTGGTGGCTTAATCATATAACTGTCTCATATTTGTTTTTTCTCGCCCATGTAAAATGTGATATATATATATATATATATATATATATATATATATATATAAATTGTTTTTTATTAGATAATTTGAAAACTTGATTTTACATTCGTTTACTCTTTTTTTCTTTTATTTTGTAATAATACATAATAATATGGAATAATTCGACATATTTCATGTGTACATACAAGAGATGTACAAAATGTAAACAAAAAAAAATTTAAAAAGCATAACTAATTACGTACTGCGGTAATAAAATTAAATCTATTAATTAATTAAACGAACGGAAATATTGCAAAAATCATTTTTAGAAAACATGACACTTATACGTTTCCGGTCGTTGAAGGAGTAAACAATCCAATTTTTATCACATAAAATGATCTTTACGATGGAGTTTTCATCGTAAAAGTAGAACCTAACATTGAAAGAATATATAAATTAGTGGCAATCTGGATGAAAATGAAATATGACTTTTAATTTCCGACACGTTTTTCTGGCATCTTGAATATACTTATCATCATTATTATTATGACTTTGAAAGTCGATTAAGACCAGTTCTATTATAATTTTATTAATACTTTATTCACTTTATTGCTTTGCACACTTTCTTGTTGATAAATTGCACATTACTTTTGTATATCAAAATTTTTTTTTTCACTTCAATGCACAAAAATTGTTATTAAGCAGTAAAATAAGTAACGACTAAGAAAACCTTTTAAACTAACGACCAACTGTTTTTATATAGTATGAATGAATTTAAATTATGAACTTGTCCGCCATATTGGATTCGCCATTCTGCATTTAAAATTGCCGCCATGGAAGTCGTAATTGGCGATGATGACTTCAAGAAGCATCGATCTAGCAATTGTTTTGTTTTAGCTGACAATAAAAAATAGTGTAAAAAAAGTCTGCGCCTAGAAACTATAGTTTTTTCGTAGATTTGTGTCGACCTCGTAGCAACTATTCGCGAATAAAAGACAACGTAGTGGGTAAAATCAATTTTTTACCCCAAAAAGGTAGGGTACGTCCCCTTGGAATTTAAGCTGCGTCTATTGTCGTTAAATTTCACGCAACGTTAACTCCATTTGGGTCAATGACGTCTCTGTGAAATCAATACAACTTACTTAATAATTGAAGGGGAAGAAGAAAGACGTATATTTTTACACTTTCATCTAATATACCAACACTTGAATGAAAACAAATAGCCTTCAATTAAAAAAAAAAAAATTATTTTTATTTTTCAAATCTAAGAATAAGGAAAATAAATTTTCACTTGACAATTCGAGAATAAACATTTAAAATAATACTATTTTTCTCCCCAAGATAACTTTAAAAATAATTCATGTTTTGGAGAGAAAGCCAAATTTCCTTTCAGCTTTTATCAGACTATAAATTTTTTATTTTCATATACAATCCTCTTAGAATTTAACAACTTTTTGCAACGTCTGCCAATTTTGCCGAGGTTTCATTGTTTTCATTTTCTCTTTTATTTGTTCTTTAGTTCAGAACTTTTATCGCTTTATGTTTATTTCTGGTCGTCAATTTTGGTCTACTATAATAATGTAATTTAATATAATGTATGCCCACCAGACACTCCAGCCAAATCGAACTCTCAAATACCCGATTCTCACGGTAATATTTTTTCGAAATTTTTATGGCATTTTGGACTCGATGAAAGGTTCAAACTCGATTGCCAAAGTTTTCAATTTTCAACATTTTTGTCCATTCGTATGAAATGTTCGTCAATCTTTAAAATTTATTCGCACAATACCGATAACATACATTCCCATAATCTTCAATTAATACCAATAACAGAATTCCCTTAATGTATAGGATTTGTTAATAATACCGTTTCGTTCTTTAATCTGACCCTTTCGCAATTTTAAATTTGTTCGCTACTTTTTTTCCAACTCTAATCTTTCCAAAGTTTTCCAGGTCTTCCAAAATTTCCAAAAGACAGATTTCCAAATGGTACGACATTTAACGCCAGAGAGACGATCAGTTACATCTCCATTGAACCTTGTTAACCCATCATTGTCCTGAACAGCCACCATTGTCGTGAACAGCCATCATTGTCAGGAACAGCCCTTTAACATTCGGTTCCGATCACCTGACATTTTCGCATTTTCACCGTCCGGTCAAGCCGACATCACCGAGTGTTGAATATACTGACATGGTCCATTATTCTCCATCCCCTCGTCATTTCCATTTTCCTTTTCCATTCCGATTCACGTGGACCAATTCCCAATCATGTGGACCAATTCTCTGTCGAAAAAATCCAACATGGTCCAAAATTGTCCATTCCCTCGTCATTTCCATTTTCCTTTTCCATTCCCATTCACGTGGACCAATTCCCTCTGCTATTAACGTCGATAAATTCCAAAAACCTCAAAAAAATCCGACATGGTCCAAAATTGTCCATTCCCTCATCATTTCCATTCTCCTTTTCCAATTCCCATTCACGTGGACCAATTCCCATTCATGTGGACCAATTCCCTGTCGAAAAAATCCAGCATGGTCCAAAACCACCCGTGCGTCTGTTTACGGAATGACACCACCTTCAAACCTTTATGAGGTTTTTACGTGAGGTTATTCACGTGGCGATACCAGGTACCTTTACGTACCGTGCAGACGCAAATATGGCGCTTTCCACCAGTCAAATCCGCGACGAGTAGGTCGGTAGGTTGGTCGGTCGACGGCTCGCCACGTGGCTTGATACATAGGGACGCGGAAAAGAACGGGACAGACTACTCGGTGTACCGCGATAGACAAACGGCCACTTAGAAAGGTATGCGAAACACGGCCGTCTTTTCGTTTAGTTTCGTTTTTCCCCGGTGCATTGTCGACCTCGCAGAGATTGCAGTCGGTGATGCACGTGTATTATATACGTATATATATATTAGCTATCGTTTATTTAGCGCCCACGAGCGGGTGCGTTCTATTTGCATCGGCCTGTGCCGGGCGCTGGTCAGAGATCAATGATAAGGGAAATGAACCTGTTATTTCGATCAAAGACCCGGATCGATACCTAGCCACTTTTTAAGATAAAAATCGAATCACGGTGGTCGCGATGGTGGGCGGGCAAATAATATGCGTTTCTTCTTTTATTTCTTTTTTTTTTTCATCATCTATATCGGCCCGTCCAATCGCTCGTTGTACTTTGGATAGCAATTAGGTAGCTCCGGAATGAGACTCGGGGAAATAACTGTTCTGCTCGTGCTGAGTAAGAACAGCCTTATCGCGAATAGTGCTGAGATGTATATAATGAAACCCTATTCTTACATTGTCGCTTCGCGAATTGTGTTATCTTGAAACGGTGCCAATTTTTGTCGCACGAGAGTCGTCCAAAGCCGCATATGTGTGTGTGTGTGTGTGTGTGTGTGTGTGTACAGGAATTGCCGGTAGTTTAATGAACGTCTTGGCTTCCTCGTTTACATGTCCTTGCTAATCTGATAGCTCAATCGTAAACGTTAATTCCATTTCGAGGTTTTTCTGCAATTCTTTTTTGATTTTTATTTACATTGTTTTTATTATCTTCCTTATTTCTCGAGATAATCGGTTAGGTATTCTTGGCGAATTTTTACATTGAAACAATTGTACTGACGTGTGTCTGTTCTTATTTTTCCCCTCTTCAACATTTCTATGGAAACAACGTTTAACAATTTTCATACTAGAAAAAAATAAAACGATTAAAAATATAAAATAAAAATACATTATAGTAAACGTGAATGAAAACAAAAAATAAACCGATATAATTGTGACTTAATAAAACTAGAAAGAAAAAAAACTAAAAGAAATAAAAACTAAAGGGAAACTAAAAAAAAAAGTAAAAAAGAAAATTTTGTAGAAATGTAAAAAAGAAAACAAAAAACTTTAAAAATACAAAAAAATTGAAATGGGTTAAATAAAAAAAAAGTCGGCTAAATTTAGGCAACGAATAAAAATAATTAAAAAAATGAAAATCGAGAAAGAAAATACAAAATTGCATAAAGACCAATAAAATCACGAAACGTATGTCCCGTGTGCTCGTAATATAGTCGTCGTAATCCAACTTGACAATGATTGAGAGACAGATCGGTGTTCACGCGTCAAATGTATATAGCTTTTATCGAACGAACCTTTCATTCATGTGTAATTTACCAAACATTCAAATTTCAGAACTTTTTTTTTTTGTCATTGAAAGTAAAATCACATTTTCTTCTCGAAAAAATGGAAAGCAATCTTGAGTTATATATATATGATATAAATATTTTTGATATTTCATCAATAATAATCGACTTCGATTTTCAACGCGATAAAGTCCTCTTTCCATCGGAAAGCTTCTTCTTTTCAATTTTTACGCAAGATTTGTAAAAGTTGTCACTTTCCCGATTGATTTTCGTGATTCTCCGCTGTTCATCAATATTTGATCGTTACATCAAGCACGTCAATATGCTCAACTAAGTGAAATTGTCACTGTGCGTGTGCACATGTCAATTATGTCTCATTAGTTCAAGAAACATTAGCGAGCAATACTTCGTGTTTGGAATACTCGTAAAAGTCGCGACTAATTTTTATGTCAATTTAAATTTTTGCAACATTTCTAATCGACGAAAAGTTTTATAATACACGTCTGTATTTACAATAATCAATGAGATAACTTTGATATACGTGGACATCCAAGGTTGACATTAATCCTTACCTATTTCTAAGCAATCTTTTCGTGTTTTAAAAGAGTTTTCTCTTCCATTTTTTTTTTGTATCTTTTTTTGGTATTTGGTAATATGATTACGTGATGTTACAAAACTAAAAATAAGTCAACAACGTCAATATTTTTTTTTTAATTTATTGATATTAATAAACAAATTCTAAAACATAACTTTCTTTTTTTAATGCATTATATTGAGGAACCTTTTTAAACGTATCCTTGTGAAAATTTGGATGTACACCAGGTTTTCGATGACACCATATTGGATACGCCATTTTGGATTTCCCCAAAAAACCCTAGTGTAAATACGTTTCGTGAAATTCCTTTTCTCCCGAATAATGCATGCAGCGAATAGTTAAAAATAACATTAGGCGATTGTTATATTCTCTATTCTTTAATAATTTCATGTTTATTTATTTAAGGTCTCATTCAACTTTTCATCCTTTTCACTCCTAATTTAAAAGAAAGAAAAATAAGTAGTACCGCAATGTGCAAGAATTCTATAATAATCATTCTGAAATAATAAACAAAAATTACCAGTGATTAAGAATATTATTATCAACTTTGTCATCAACGTTGTCATCAACATCAACTTCCTCATAATCGCTATGATTATATGATCATCGTCGTTAAGGCTTTCGACTTCGATTTTTTTTTGTTTTGTAGATGAAACCATGTATTATTTTTGATATTCATCATTATTAACTCGAGTTGATCATCGCTAACGATCATAATAATAAAATCGTATCGTATTCGTTCAGCGTGATTAATGATCAACGCCATATATCGACACTACAAAAGAATAGACACTAAAACTAAGTGAAAATTGGTGTACTTTTTTCTTAGGATGATAACTTTTTCTGTTCATTGAAAAATATCCATTGGTTTTAACCTAACCTAACCCAAGTAAAAATGTACAAGTTTTTTCTTTACACTAACCATTTTTCACATTCCTTTAACGTAAATATCCAACAATTTGCTAGAAATTATTTTCATTTCTTCAAGTACTGAATTAATATTTTTAAATTTATTGTATCTCAATCGAGAAAATTGTCGTATTTAAAATAAGATCAGTCAATAAATAAATACATACTTATTATTATTATATATAATATTATATATATACACGATTTATTCATCGTTTCACGCATACGCAGCTTTACTTACGCACACGCACACACACACACACACACACACACACATTAATATAACGAGCCATTCCAATTATTATTATGAAAACTGCCGTCAACGAGTACGTCACACACAGAGTAGCGTTACATATACACACTTGCGCTAATTTAATTTGTAATCGGATGTTATATGCGCGTTGCGTTTCCATATACCGCAAAAAGACTTTCTCGGCCAATGTCTCGATGTCAATGACCGGAAACTGCACGTGTTTATTCAGATGGCAAAGTGCCCGTTAAGATAAACCAATTGCGAGGCATCCACCGCGAGCCCATACGCACAAGCACCGTCGTCGTCATATCTTGGAACATGTTCTTACAAAATATATATGCATATATATTATATACCTAACCTAACCTAAATAACGCGTTAAATTCGAGATTGCAACGCGTCGTTAAGTTAGGGTGGTGCGGCGCGAATTAAATGAATGTCGCGCTTTAATTGATAATTGCAATCCAGTTTCCTTTCTTCTTTTTTATGTAAGCATATATATATATATACTCCAACCGCGTCGTTTCACGAAATTAAATTCGATTAAAACTAAATGCGAGATAAGTAAAAGCAATAATAAAAATGAAATCATTTGTCAGTTTAATCGTTGCGTGATGTACATTTCGAAACCTCCCACTCCTTTTTATACACTTTTCAGATTCTTGTTGATCTTCGACGATCATGACAGACCTTCGCGTTTAATACTCTTTTCTATTTGCAAAAATGCTTTTTCGTGGTGTACTCTCCTCTTTTCAAACCTGCCTGACATTATACATTTATAACTCTGCAAAATTCAAAGCATCCCGAGATCCTGCAACGAGACGCGACAGCGTTGCCAGAAAACTCGCCTTGGTAATATCGAATGAATAAAATCATTCAAACCTTTTATTTCTGTTATAAAACACATCCAATTGTTTAAACAGCCATTCGCAACGTATGATAACATTTGCTTACCGATTTTTGGTCCATTTTTTCGGTAACGGGAGCGTCCAATCAAAATTAATGACGCGGTTCATTAGGTTCAGGACACCCTGTATATACGTATGATTGTTATTTCGCATTTTTGCACCATTTCACAAAATAAAAAAAAAGAAAAGAGAAAGAAAATTATCAAATTACAATATGTATAACGATCGTTAAAACACCTCTCGCACTTTGCGCAAGAATAGAAAGTAAATAATCGAATCGTAATTTTGGAAACGCGATTACGTGATGACATAACCTGACCTCAAATGATTATTCAATAATTCCGTGCTACTTGTATTTCCGTTCGAGTTTTCGGTGCGTGTGCTTCTCACCTTCGATTGTTCAAATATTTGACGCGACGGAAAGAAAAAAAAAGGAGTCGTCCAAGATCACGTGTGTGAGAAATCTCAGTATAGTATATCGAAAGGGATTTTATGAATTCCTTAGGCAATGTCGTCGTCGCCCACGAGCATCCATCGGTCGGCCTCTATAGTTACGCCACTATATACGAACCTATATTGTTAATGCCAGCGTTTCAATATCATCGGCAGGTATAGAATGACTTTTTTACATATACGTGCATGTATACCTGTATATATAAGTCATTATGTATATGCATATGCATTTATACATAATGTCTGTGTATACCTTGATACGTATATAGACTTGAGGCTTCTAATTGCATCGTTTCATTATTATATGTGCTTTCTTTGAATTTTCAACATCAAAACATTTTCCATGCATTAGTTGTCGTTAATTTGTCGCATGACAATATACTGATAAAATAAAATTTTACGATGCTTACGATGATGATAATGACGATGCTAAGAATATGTGATGTTGAATGTCATCACACTATTGGATGTAATTGGAAAGAAACAATTGTAGTAGTCGAATTACGTCAGGATTATCATGATGTATCGATGACATTGATAATGAAGAGACGGATGATGAAGATGATGATGATGATGATTACGATGAAAATAACGAAGATGTGATGATGACCATCGAAATTAATGACACAATGACAGTCGAAGATAATGACACTTTAAGACCGTCATATAGTCACGTTTTCTTCATTGTTAGATAGTCTTAAAAGTATCATTATCTTCGACTGCCATTGTGTCATAATAAGTGTCGATGGAATTAACACGCGGTTGTCGATCATTTTTTTAAAGCGCTGCCTTTCTGCGGGTTTTTTGGCATCATCATAATCACCATCATCTTCATTATTTTCATCATCATCATCATCAGCATCATCATCATCTTCATCATCAGTATCTTCATTATCAACGTCATCGTTTTATCACGATAATCCTGACGTGATTCGACTATATAATTAATTCCCAATCACAAACAATGTATGATGATATTCAGCATCATCATTATCATCATCGTATATATATATATATAAGAAGGACATCATGCATCAAGATATTAATTGAAACGGATGAAAATCTTTATTATTAAATAATAAAATTTCCGTTTTGAACCGCGTTTCGGAGCCACAAAAATCACCACAGAAACTTTTGACGGCAGGAAACGAGAATCTTTTTAAGGCATTATTCGCGAAAACCACACAATAAACCGGAGAGAGAGAGACGTAAACGTTGAGTTTGACGTTGTTGCAGGAAAGAAGTCTTAAGGCTTCTCTTCGCGTATTCATTCCGCCGCGCTGTCGAGCGCAAAAAATGCAACCGACTTGTTTGGTTTCCTCCGCCTGATCTCTTTCTCTCTCTCTCTCTCGAGACTTTATTGTCTTTCCTCGAAAAGTCTAATCCAACTCGAAAAACGAGACTAATCGATCGGTTCCAATATAATATTAATCGATATCCCATTCGGAATTTCCTTTCGATGCATCCTTTCAAACGACAAACGGATACGTTTTTTTTTTTTTTTTCAACAACAACATATAAACGAAAGAGAGCTATAGATTAAAGATTTCTTGTATCGAAATCGGAACGAAAGGGGGCGTCGTCGTCATCGTAGTTGAAATCGTCAACGCCAAATTTGCAGATAATACTTTCCAAAGAGGAGCCATAAAAGGTGTTTCTAAACATCTTCATACAAAAAATAAAGGTATGGACCCCATCATCCCATTATTCACCGTACGCAATGTTTGAAACCATTAAATCATCAGAGGTGTGCAGCAGTGGGTCCGGGTGGGCAGCTACCTAAAGTGTCATCGTGTCTTATTACAAAATGGGTAATACGTCGGTTCCTTGCGCCAGAAATCGCCCGAATTGGCCAATCACCGTCGAGTGGTATACTGGTACACGCGTGTGTCTGACGTAACAAAGGACACGAAACTCGTATACCGCATAAGGAGCCGCCCGTGTCGCGAGGCGGTCCGAAGGAAAATCGCTTTCCTTAATTATAACGTATACGAGATGACATTTCGTACGCGTGACGTAAAGACGTATACGCACCACGAATCGTCGAAATAAGTCGTCGTCATTCGAAAGAATGCCATCGCTTGTCATTTGACTGCTTAAAAAGGGTATATTGTATAATACGACTGAGTTATACGACGAAGACTTCCTAAACGAACCCACTACAATTATAACCTTAATTGGGCTGATTTTATCATTGTTAATAATTATGGTGAATTCCCTTTCAAAATAGACTCGTTATTATCAATGAAATTCCAACGACAAATGAAATGTTTTAAAAATCCTCGACACATTTTTATTTAGCATAATAGTTACTTAATGAGTAACAACGTATTAAGGCAAAGGCACAATTTACCTTAGTACTTCTCCTCCGGCAATTGTGGCAACGTCGCACGCAGGCGCATGCGCAACGGCATACTCGACCCAGCTGCACGCGAGCGACGTTGCCGATTGTTTTTTTTTGCGATTACCTATACCTTGCCGCGTGAAATTTTATAAAAGAGTTTAATTTCGTAGGGACATTTAATAATACTTTGATTTTTAATATCGTTCATAATAAGCGTAGGTTTTTGTTGATTTTACCGTGAATGTTTTTCTTTTTTCTTTTAACAATTAATTTCTTCTTTCACAATTATTGATAAAGAAAATTGATTAGCGTAAAAACAGGGAGTTGTGCTCTCTCAAAGTCAATCTTATTCAAATTTTAACATCGATTAAGATCCTCCATCATATACACGCGATATACGCGAAAAAAAAAGAAACTCCATTCGGTTCAAACAAATCGTGTAAAAGCCAATCATCGCAAATTGTGAATTTCTGCAATTTACATGTAGCATCGTGAAAATCGGATGTTTATAATGCAAGGTGCGTTTTCAACCGACAATGTAATTAGAACCCATTTTTCTAACATTTCTCTTCTATAAATACATTGCACGAATGCGTGCATACGTTGTACATATGATACACATATATAGTTACGGAATTATGCTCATAATATATGTATGTATGTTTATATATACACATACATATGTGCACATATATATACATCATTATATTATTATGATATAATGATGACATGGATATATATGTAAATGTTGTCTTTATTTACATCTCAAGCATTACGAGTAAAAGTACAGACACTCGAGCTTTCGACGAATTCGCTCGACGGCTATTGTTGTCGTCTGCTCCATCAAGATGTCAACATACGCACAAACGATTTGCGGCAAACGATGTGTACGTAAACGTATAAGAAGAAGAAAGCAAAATTATTACTACAGTATTTACAATGACGTCATTGAAATTTTCGACGGCTTAAATTTCCTTTTCTCACCTCTGCGTTAAAAAGGGAAGAAAATGTCAGTAACCGCATGAGGCTTTCGGGTTTTTCATATGTGGATGTAAAACAAAAAAGTTCAACAAAAAATTAAAAAAAAAACTTTTTTACAATCTTTTTACAATTCACATCTGATTACAATCAGATGTCGGCTGATAATTTATCAAAATTATAAATATGGTATAGTACAGTTACTATAAGTGTCTAGTAATTATCAAGCACCCAACGTTTGCGCCATTACGTAATCAGCGATAAGTTGAACGTAAAGCACCGTGTTGCTTCTCCTCGTTTTAACCTTTTATTTTTTTTTTTTTTTATTCATTATTATTTAAATCGTTTTATTTGCATGCGCGATTATGTTGTTGGCAGATTTAATTATCGCGCCGCGGAACGCCCAAGTGACGTAAAATAAACCCATAAGCTATTTCAGTTACCTCGCAATTGATATTTACACACATCGGAGACGAGAATGTGTCCAAGTCGCGTCTTAACCTTCAAATCCAATCTCTCAAGTAAACTGATGATGACTGCAGCAGAAAATGCATAAATTTTTTTTCTAGAACCTCTTATCGGGGCTATTTAATTGTAAACATTTAAATTTGTTCATTCTGATGTGAATCTTACACGATGTACATCGAATCAATGTTCATTCGCTTGATGTTACGCTAAAACAAACATTCGTCGGTGATGTTGTTAAGCCTGATGTATATATTCCTGAAGATGTTGAATAGATGGTCCGTTATTCTAGACATCACCATCATCGTCATCAACATCTCGTTTCTCCATAACTATCATTAGAATTTATCATCTATTGATGTTGGCAAAATCACTGTTAACATCGTCAACATTAATGACGACGTTAGAGTTTTCGTCGTGTCTTTTATTTTTGTTTGTAATGGACATTAATGTAAATCTTCATTGTTGTCAATCTTCATTGATGTCATTATGCAATTAATTGCAAACATCAATATGAGATAAAATCTTATCTTTATATAGTAAAGGCTTTTTTTCCATTATATTCCCTGATCATTGAATGCAAACATCTGATTTATCGTCTGCATTGAATGAATGCCAGGCTTCGTATCTTGATTTTCGTTATCAACGGTTGTTGAAAGTGGTTTAATGAGACTAAAAACAAATCGGGAATATCATCGATAATATAACTGATGAAAAGGCGGCGGAGGCCTGGCAATATTTCGTTCTTGATACGATGGATGTTGATGTGACTATGTTGAATTTCATCATATTTTGAATATCTTTGAAATAAATTTTATGAGGTTGATGACGTTGATAATCATGATGTTGATGGCGACGATGTCGTTGATGATGTTGATGATGGTAAGAATACGTGATGTTAAATTTCATCATAAATATATTGGATGTCATTGGAATCAATTAGTCGAATCACAACAGGATTATTGTGATATAATGATGACATTGATGATAAAGATGATGACGATGATATTGATGATAGTTGATATTGATCACATTGATGATAATTGAAGACATTAATGAAGATGACAAAGATGGTGATGATTGACGATGCTGAGAATGGAAAAGCGGAACCCTTAAAACAATAATCGACGACCACGTGACAATTCCCTCGGATTATTCATCGAAACTGATGACGTCATGACGGACGAAGATAATGACACTTTTAAGATTATCTAACTGAAGACAATGTCGATACTTAGCCTATATATAGCGACTAAAGTACCTCGAAAAAAAAAGACCCACCGACCATTTGGAATGTAAACACCCGACCATTTCGAAAACGGCATTGTCTCGACGACCGCGATATACAGCCACCGTATATGAACGGGCGTCCACCCCCCCCCCCCCCCCCCCCCCCCCCCCGCCGGGCCGCGCGCCCGGCGCCCTGCGGTCCGGTGGGTGCGCG
>JAPYZR010001649.1:0-24075 GCA_030522945.1 Trichopria nigra
TTTGCTGTTTCCCACCTCTGTGCCGAGCTAACATCCATAATTTAACAATTTTCGCAAATTTTACCTTCATTTGACCTTGCCATGACTTTGTTGAAAATACATATCGTATAAATGTCGTTTTGAACGTAAAATTTTCCGCTCTTTCCAAATCCTGGATAAAAAATAGGGGTTCCCATTTAAAAAAATCACTCTGACCTTGAAGTAACCTGGAAAATCGAGTTTAAGGTCAATCTCCTTGGTACCATTGTTTGATCCCCTCCATCCCCCCCTTCAACTTTTATCTGAACTATTTTTTTCTATCTGGCGTAGATTCCACAAAATTCCGGTGGGGCGATTAAAATGGCCCACTGTGTATACCAAAACAGTAAAACTATAGGAGTATATGGTGAGTAAAATGAAAAATCTAATTAATGAATCGATTTATTTTCAATATGAAAACAAATATCAAAAGACATAAACGTACATCTTCAAAAATCGTAATCTGCTTTGAAATTCATCAGCACTTCTCATTATCCACATTTGAAGGTCTGCGTAACTCATAAATCTGTAAGCAGTAAATCATAATTTTTTTTTAACTGGATTCATATATCACTTATGTTGATTCTATTCTTGAATCATGCAATTCCTTAAATGTTGAAGGAAAAGTGTCATTTACTTTATGATTAAAGAGCGAAATCACTTACTTGCATATAAGCTTCAGTGAGAGTGATCATTTGAGGTAAGATCTGGGTGACGTGTAAGTCTTGCATTTCAAACCATTGTCCAGTAGCTCTATGAAGGATATGTACTCTGTACGTTCCTTGACCAGGTTCACCATCGTGCACCATGTTAGCAACTAAATCATATACGGTACACGGATGTTTTGCTTTTATTTCAGGAGTTAGAATATCTCCGAAATCGACATTCCTAAATAGTTGAATAATAATTAGCCAATTATTACATAAAAATCCAAATAGTTACATCAAATTGATTCTAATACATATATGATACTTACTTTACAGGAAAATTAACAATCGTTGGATTCTTTTCGACAAAAAACGTATTTTTTGTAAATCTCTGCAATTTTTTAAGGTAAAAATTATTTCAATTATTGTATGTGAATTCCGATATTAAAATGAAAGTATTTTATAGCTGAATTAAAGTAATTTTTAAGTTTGATGAAGAACATAAAATTTACCTTTATGTACAAAATTAGGTATGGCGGTAGCTGGGTGATTTCAAATCTTTTCATGAAGTTCTCCTTGTAAGTCTTATATTCCTTTTCTGTCACAGCATTGAATTTATTTAATAATGTATATAAATTGACCTACAAAATTTAAAGAAAAAACAAAAACATTGTAGATGGAAAATTCTAATTAAAATTCAGGTCTTCAAAATATAATAAATATAATTTTAAAAAATTATAATATACCTGAGGAATGATATTTTCCGTGAATTGATCCTTGAAAAGTGGTGGAGGGGGCAAGTCACAAGTTAAATACAGAAAAGGACTTTCAGTGACTGTTTCTCCATATTCCAAAGTATTAAGCAATTCGCTTCTTTGACTTTCTTCCAGTTCGAGTGGTGGAATTTTTCGGGTGTAAATTCTCATGTGACCAAGGAAAGTTTTATAAATTATACTCGAATCTTTCTTTTTTGTACCATTCAGTGCCAAATGCAAAGCATTTAAGAACCAAGAAAGAAAGTCAACAGGATCACCTAAATAACAGGAGTAATAATCAAAGGTTATTAAATGATAATTATAATGCTTTTAAAATTTAGAACCGTACTCAAGTTATTCAAATTTTTACTATTTCTTATGATGAGCAACCTTGCAATGAATAAAAATTTAAAAGCAGCAAGACTTATACCTTGTTCTGTGAATTGAAAACTCTTTTTGCTCCATAAAACTACTGCTTGCAACATTTCATGAGGACTCACATGCGCCTTGAAATTTCTAGGATTCCATAATTTTCTCATCAGCTCTCCGAACCTTTGTACAAGAAGGTACGACGAATCCCCGGGAGGTCGTTTTACTCCTGAGTAATTGGATTCGCGCAAGAAAAAGTCCCGCAGTGGTGTCACATGAGAAAGCGACTATAAAGAATGCAGCATTTTTAAAATAAACTTACATTCTTTAAATATGGCAAAGAAAAGACTTGTTTCATATATGAATTGAAAATCAAATACGAGTTAATATTATTACCGTTGATAAAAAATTCATTTAAAAAACATATAAGTAAACGCTAAGTGTGGAGACATTACCTGCAAAATGACATTACAATAATCATTCGCTTTTATGTTGTTTAATCCTACAATTCCAGGTAAATACAGAGAACCATCAATAGCTCTGGAATATTTATTATTCTTATCCAGCTGTTCAATTTGAACCTGATCGAATGTTGGATTCAAAACATACTTAATATCGTCCAACGAAGAATCTGGAAAATGAATATAAGTTAATGAGAAATAAAGCAAATTAAGGCTTATTTTATATCACAGACATTTGGTTTATTTATAAATATTTGAATGTAAATTAGGATTAATAATGATTTACCAATGATTTCATAATTATCAGGCAAGCAGTAGAATTTAAGGGTATGAAGATTTAAAAATACATGATGGCTATCTGCTGCAACACTATGTGTATATGCGTGGGTATTTGTACCTCGACCTTGAAAGTATTTGCCACATACTAGACATGCATACACATTTATTCTGGATAGTGAAATAGAGCATAATTTCTCAAAATCAAAATCTAAAAACTGCCGATTAATAGTATCCAAATAAGGACACAGTCTAGGTGCTTCCATTGCTCTTAATTCTCCAAATCTAAAATTTTAAAATCGAATCGTTATAAAATTTTATCTGTCATATTTGAATAAGATCTCGCATTTGTTGTCAAGAACTGCAAATATTTCTACTCTTATTATTGTAATAAAATGTTATATATTATTTTACTTTATTATTTTAACCACATTTGACTCATCAATGCCTACATATATTGTATTTACACAACATAAAAGAGAGAAAAGAAATGGAGCAATTATAATAAAGAAACTCAGTAAAAGTAATTCTTGTCAAAAAGTTGTTTTTGTATACATTGTACAAAATATTTTTCAATCTTATTTAAAAAAATTTAAATGAAGCTTGTTTGGGTGTTCCATATTTTTAAGAAACCATGAGTTATTTTATTTCTTTCATATATTTAATTATTAATATAAAGATATTTTTGGCATATTTGAAATGTATATTATCAAAGAATTACAGCTCATATTTGATCCATGTGAAAATCATTTTTTGAAAGCGCGAAATATCTACTAAATCCAAAGTCTCATTTGGGCTGATGTTGATTTTATGACACGAGAAAAGAAAAATGAACTGCAAGCAAGCAATAAAAGTAGAGCGCTCTTAAAATATTTTAATATCCTTGAAGAGTTTCTATCTGCGGTTAACTCATCCATGAAATAATAAGTAATATTTCTGTTGTACTCTTTGAATTATAAATACTTATTTAATTCTTGTTATGGACATTTTCAAAATACCCACTAAATGAAATATGTATATATTCAACCATCAAAACTAAAACTTTTTAAGAAGATCATATTATATTTTTGTATTTTAATTATGAATAAGATAATTCCACGAGTAAAACATATTTTTACATAAGGATTGTTGAGTATAGTTTTTGTTTTATACGGTTTGTAGTTTTCTACGGTTATGTTGAGGTTAGAAAAACTATACGACCACTGACATTTGTATATACCTGTACACCAGTGTGTACACACTATGCACACTATACAGTACATACGGTACATACAGTCAACAAGACTGTATTGGGATCTGACATGAGCCGGTGGTCGATTTGCGAACTAATCAAAGCTTGCATTTCGAGAAAGGTGATTGGGCCATAGGCCAAAATGGCGGTTTTAAGCTTGGGAATTCGCCGACAATAGCGCCACCCCTTAAAATGCGTGACAAAATGTCGTACATATACTTTTCGTTACCGACTCTACTTGCATCGCTTAAAATATCTGTATATACCTGTGTGAGTACAAAAATAAAAAAGTATCATAAGAATCTATACACGACTGGATTAAATTCAAAATCCTTTTTTGTGCAAATATTTGAATAAAATAACCGATGTGCCAGTAGGGTCGTTAAGGTGGTTCTAAAGTAGAACAGTTACCGACCTAACCTCAAAATAGGTATATAAAGCATAAATAAAAAAGGATTGAAGCGTTTTTTAAAAATTCGGGCTTTGGAAGGGTGATTCTACATATCATGTGTAATCCCCGAAAAAACCATCGTCGACATAAGTTCAAAATTAAAAGTGGATTATCCGAAATAAATTATGTTCTCTTACCAGCAATAAAAATAATTTATTTCGGATAATACTCGTTTATTTTGAACCAATTTCAACGATATTTTTTTGAGTATTGTATATCATAGGTATAGAATCACCCTTACAAAGTCCGAATTTTGAAAAAACGTTTCAATCACTTTTTATTCATACTTTCATGGTTAAAAACCTCGGTCGGTAACTGTTCTACTTTAGAACCACCTTAAAACTGCCGTCACGCGCTGGTAAAATAGTAAGTGATTGAAACGTTTTTTCCAAAGTTGGGAAGGGTGATTTTACATAACTTATATATGACAATCTTCGACAAAATATCTCTGAAATTGTCAGTAACATATATATACCGACAGTAAGATAAAACAGTTTGAAAATTTTATCCCAGACTCGCACCACAGTTGTTTCGTAATAAAGTATGGGGAGATGCTGCGAGCGAGAGAGACTGCAGATATTGTCTGAGAAAGAAAAAAGGTTTAGAAGAAATCTGGTTGGTTGCTCTTCTAGTCTACTGCGCATCCATCTCGATCTTTGCTATACGCGCTATACGTATACGCATGCCTTTCTATTTGTATCATGGTAGCGAGATCAGTGGTTCTCAGTAAATGTCGAGTCGTCGTACAGAATTGTACGTAATCGAAGATGTTGGTGGTGTTGGTCGCCCCATCTACCGGCCGATAATTCGCTATAGTAGAGAGAAAGATAAAGCGAAACGGGAAAAAATTTTCGAACCCCTCCGATTTAACAAGGCGTTCGATTACCCTATGCAGTCAGTGTCAGTATGTACTGTCAGTGCATCATTGCCAATCATTGCAGCCAACATTTCGGATAAATATGGTCAAGCGAGCTAGTGTCGTAGTGTTGTTGTTTTGTTTTAGCTTTATGTAGAAAGAGAAGAAGAAAGGGTTTAGATAGGTCTAGAGAAAAGAGGGTGGCGGACAGTGGCGAATCGGTATTCGGTTATTCGCGGTGTTGGTATATAATTTTAAATCGAACGATTAGAACGACTCGTCAAAGAAATGCGCTGGTTCGCTAGTTCGCTAAAGATCATTAAGTTTGGTTAGAATACGAAAGAGGAGAAGGTAGAAGAGTCCGTAAAGATTGCAGCTTCTTCGACTAAACAAAGGACATTTCGCGAAAGTGACTATAGGGAAGAGAATAAGCGTCTGCCGTCGTGCGTGAAAATATATGGAGCATGTGAATATGGATATTAAAGTTGTAGTGTACACAGCTGCAAGAGATGGCAAGCTCAAACATCTAAAGGTGAGAGACACAGTATATACCCTGTCTACGAATATTTTGATTCTACCTACCGCGTCTTCCTCTTAGCAGTCGATGTACGAACAGACGGACTTTCACACCACTTCCGAGGTCAGGGTTTCGGAATCTTCCATTCTCTTGATTAACTTTTCTTTCCCCTTTTCGTTTACCAATGTCTGGTTCCATTGACAAACTTAGAGAAGAATTGGAAAGACTCCTTGGGGTGAAATAATTGATTGCAATGAGGGTAACATTTTTATTATTGGCAAGATTTTGACTTTGGCATTGGTGTTGAATTTGTGATTTATGACAGACCTTACTGTATGTATGGATGATGGCTGCAATTACAAAATCTATCTATTGATGCTCGAATTTATATATGTCAAGGTTTAGAATCTATCTACGACTTAAATTAAATATTTGTGTACTTTAAATTTAAAAATCAGCTGCATATATAATTATAAAGTTTCTTTAATTAAAAATTGCAACTTAATACCTTCAATTGTAAAATAAGTTAATTATGTAAGATTTTGGATACAAATAAGAACACAAATGAAACAAGGATAATGAATTTTATTTAAAAGATGTATAATATTAACAATTTTAATATTTACTTAAAATTAATTGATGAGTTTAACTAGTTTTTACTTTTAGTGGCCTTAAATCATTTCTTTTTTATAAAGAGATTATAAACAGTATTCAGCAAACGAGTTTTAATTCAAAATTTCTACCCTTTACTGGTTTCCTTTTTCTTTTCTGAAATTAATTTTCAAAAATACATATCTGATTTCGTATATTCTCATGTGTTTTTGTGACATGAGAGATTAATATTTTTTTAATTTGTTTGTGTGATAACATAAAATAAACAAAACACAAAATTGTATTAAATCATACATATTCCATTCAAGAAACTCAATATCCTCATCTATTATAGTCCAATATTGAATACGTTAAATCTTCCTAAATTTCAAATTCCAGTAAAAATGTATACAATCCCATCTTAGTTTAGGGAAACATTTTTTAGTGCAATTCCAGTTGTTTGGTAAGTATACAAAATATGAATATTGGACACAGGTTAACCTGTAAACATATATATATATATATATAAGAGTAAAATCCCTAAAAGTTCAACACTGTGAAAACATGACATGAAATTAAATACGTATACAAATAAAAATTATACTTTTATAGCCCACGTACTACTTTTTTCGTCTGATATATTTATGAAATAAATATAAATTGTTGAATAAACCAATTGCAACAATAAAAAAAGTTTATAATGCAAAAAGTGAACGAAAAGTGGTAACAGACGGCTACAGTCTGATCATCGTAGTGTTCAAGGTATTTCAAATTTGTGTTTTGATATTTTGTATAGTTTAAGTTAAAAATTAGGGGCTTCACCTCTGCGGCCTTCGGCCGCCAACCTCACCGGGGGCTCCCGGTTATAAAAATTTTTATTGATATCTTTTTTAGTTCGTGAGTTATCGAAGCTACAAAAAAACGATGACGAACGAACGAACGGACGAACGAACAATACAAGATGAAACATTTGCGAAGTGTGTGAATTGCGAAGACTATATAGAGCTTGATGTAAGAATGTGCAGCTAAAATAAAAAATATGAGGCTATAGCTGAAGAACTAACGAACTTTTTACTTTTCTTATAAAATATTCTGAAAGTATGAAACTCAGAAAATCGAAGAGTACCAAATTCAATACTTCGTGCCGACCTTCGGTGCGGGTCGAAGTAATAAAGCAGTCAAATTTACGAAATGAATTGGTCAAACTAACAATTATTGGAATAACTAAATAAATAGGTGGAATTGAGAGAGTGGATGTTTCGACAAACATCGGTAATATTTTAAATATGGAATCATCTAATGTAAAAGAGAGAGGAAAGTGTTTGTTTTATTTTGTTAGCAATTATATATATACACAATTTTTTTTTCTTAGTGTAGCAATAGTATTGAATATCGGAGCTTGTATGAAGAGTGGTCGTAAGAAATTATCGATGAAAATACAAAATTTAAAAAATATATATATTTTCCTCTGTCACGTTTTTAGCAATATATCATAAAAACGCGATTATACTTTTCTTGATTATTATTCGAATTGAACGTCAAATTAGTTTCCAATTATCGCATTTAAAAGCAGATTTTCCAGATCTCTAATAATTGCAGTGATTACAGTTTCGGTCTTGAGATTCTCATCGATATAATTTAGAAATCACTCCACTGTACTTTCGCAGGAATTTCGAATCTGAAACAGTCATATAGCTCTAATTTTGAACAAATTACACAACACGAAATTCATTCTAAAAACAGTTAGTCACCCGAGGGTTCACCATTTAATTAACTGCACGAAAGCCATCAATCGTCGAAATTTATTTATAAATGATGTGATTTTTGCTCCATTGCACGGCTAATGATCAATCGAGTACCCTATCATCCCCGAAAAAAAGTAAATGAACAACGAGTGTGTTACGAACACCCGTAGCACGCTTCCGGACATGAAACTTATAATTGAATGAAAGAAGACTCGTGGAATTAATGACCGTATGGTACTGCGGTACAACTGGAAAATTGCCCGTTTTTATTATCTATGACGACCCACCATAACAATCGTCCTTGACGGACGATGCATACAATCGAACAAAGTATATACAATGGAACAACTTTATATAAACGCTGGAGCTTAAACTGAACTTCTGAAAAGCTCACGCGAAATCCTATTAGATCTTATCAGACGAGGTACGGTAGCGTTCGATGAACACAAAACGTTGGCGCAGATCGCATCAATCGCCGGAGAAAATTCTTTGCGGATAGTTCATTGTTTCGAAAGTAATGCAATGAGTGGTAGTATGGATTGGCACACGATATTTCACAAGCTGCGCTCTTGAAACTGATAAGAATTTAGTATTCAGTGAATAATTATAGTGAATTGGATAAAAATATAATGGTCCCTTGATAGGTATAACGAAAAGATTAATTCTTAGACAATTCATTTGCTATATTAAAAGAGCTAGAAGAAATCATCATCAAAATCGTCATCAACATCGTCAGCATCATCGTCATTGTCATCGTCATCATCATCGTCAGCATCATCGTCACCATTCATCATCATCACTGTAATCTATGGAAATCTAAAATAGTCAGAAATTATTTTATTATTACTTTTCTCGCCTTTGTTATAACATTTTTAACATTTCTATAAAATTTGAGTATTATGAATGAATTATTCTGAATGATACGTGACTTTTTATTATGAATTTAATGTCAATAAAGCCATCCACAAATATTAAAAAAATTGTTATTGTCGTTTCTTTTTTCAATTTTTTGTAACTGTGCGTGGCATTTCTAATTTCGTATATCGTCTTTTTGTTATAATAAGATGATTGTTACATATGCCATTGAAGGGGCGCCTCGCGCTAGTGCGTCGTCCCTGGATTCGCTGCTATCGGCTGCTATTACTCGCGGCTGCCGTCTTCAACATCGTATGATTATAAAATGGAAAAACAATGGAACATAAACAATTTTGTCGATTACAAAAACAATAGATTCGGCGCACTGCCGCGAAGTTCCGCGTGTTGTAGGCTCGTTGTACTGGGTGTCCCAAAAATAAAGTTCTATTTCTGTCTTTCACTTCGTGAGATGCGAGAGAAAATGCCGAGAGTTTGGCGGTATTTCATAGTCGGCAATTTCCCAAGGAAATGCCGTTGGAAGATTCTCTGTCTTTATGATCAATGTTACTTTACAGAGTTTCTTTCCACTTGTATATGTCAAAACTTGCGTAGTACAGTTTTGGTAAGCGGAATTCGTAAAATACCGTAGAGAGACCTTGACGAAAGTGAGCCTTAAGTGACCTGTCGGAAATAAATTATTGATGCGTCAAGTTTTTTAAATAAATAATTCATCGAATGTTATTCGTATATTTCAAGGTTATTTCGAATAGACTCAATTTGTATAAGATTGTGCTTAGGCTGATCGAAACTTGAAAGATTTATTTTTTAGCTGGGGATCGGATTTCAAAGCGATTATTTAATAAAATCACGACGTTGAAAGATAAAGACAATTTCATTGGTATGATGCAAAATTATCAAGCTGTTTTAACATCATTATTTGTGCGATCTTGAATGACGCAAATGTCCACTTTATTGTAACAATCAAGCGTAAATAAGAATATCACACATGCACTGTGAATAATCAATTGGGAAATGATGAAAATGTAATTATTTCGTCGTTTTTATTCTGTTTTACGGGCATACTTTTTAATCGTTGAGATTTTAGTTTTTGTGAATTGTCGGTGAATGAAGTGTATTTTTATTTCATTCATTACATCGTAATTCTCGATGCAACGATGTTTATAGGGTTTAATTCCGAGCTTTGGTCAAATAATATTCTGGAATAGGGCCAAAATCGTCTTAATAATATTCAACGATGAACAGCTCAAATTACATAAGACATAAAAGCGTTAATTAACCAAATGAAAAGCTGCTAGTTCATGCAGAAACTTCCGACTGTTTTCCGCAAAGTTTTTGTGCAGTCGTTATTACGTGAAAACGACACGTAGTAAATAATGCGGATATTTTCATTTTTTTCGATTCCGATTTTTTTGTAATTTCCAGTGACGCCGATCGTACCGTCGTCGCAACAGCATTTAAGTATTACAACATACCTGTTAGCTTATTAGATAATATCGCACGTGGAAGGCGTCTTGTCATCGTCTCGCGAACATATATTCATTGGAATCACACGTGCTACACCAGACTGCAGTGTAGGATGAATAGAATAAAATATTGTTTGCCGTGTCTGGCAAGAAAACTGCGTGCGGTATTCAGGCGAGGTAACGCATTCTATAGGACCCTAACATTTTTAAATATTATTGACGAGATTAATTATGGTTGTTAAAGTCTTGTAGAATCACCCTCCTAAAGCTCGAATTTTGAAAAAATGTTTCAATCCTGTTTTAATTATATTTTTCCTGTTTTTCAGGTTAGATCGGTAACTGTTCTACTTTAGAACCCCTTTAAGCGGCTACCACGTCGATAGAGGAACCATCATTCATTTTTACGTGTTCTAAAGTTTTACCACTTTTACCGTCACTTTTTGTTTCCCGATTTCCAGTAGAATTCCTTCATTTATGAACAGATTTAGCTGACATTTTTCCTACGATCATCATATGAAACGCATATACTTTTACCTTTTACAGTACCAGAGCCCGATTTATCGGTAAAAAACCGAAATCGAAAAAATGCGTCAAACAAAAATATATAATATAAAGGCATTGTTCTAAAGTTAAATCCGCATCAGACGCGATGAGCATATATACTTTATGAATATAGCCAATATCGTCTATAAAAATTGTCAATAAAAAAGAAACGTAATATCATTGCTATATATTGCGTCGATTATTAATTATTATTATTATTATTATTATTATTATTATTATTATTATTATTATTATAAATAAGTAATAATAATAAAAATAATAAGAAATATTAACATTGAAACTAGTAATTTTTTACTTGCTGCGTGTATTATTAAACTAAATTACTCAGTGAGATAAAAGTAAAATTCGCGTAATAGACGCCATATGCGTTCACATTTAATGAATCATTATAGCATGATAGCATGTTGGCGTGATTATAGATGGAAATGACTTGCCTCGTATATTAAAGTGCGGGAATTCCCTCAGGCTCGTGTGTATTATAATGATTCAAAACATATATGTATATAAAAAAAAAAAACGTTATCTTCATTGTTTTAAACTGTACATTTCATTTAATGCATTATAAAATTGTACAAACAAGTCATTAAGCTAAATAGTTCGTAATTCCATTGAAAAACACATTATTATTACTGAAATACGCTTTTATACTCGTAATACATTACTTTTATGATAAATTACGCTGAAACAGTAGGTATGTAATTCGTAGCTAGATATTTGAATGGGGGCGTTCCGGCAATGGTTCTCAACACACCTGAACGCGCTCGGAAGATTCGCTGAAAAGTATATATTATTTCATAAAATTTCATAAAATTCACGTATTCATAATTTTCTGCTGTGAAACTCACAAGACACAACAACATAACCTCCATGTCACGTCGAAATTGTGCACTCCACTACAAATAAGTAACAAATAAAAATAATCATCACTCGATCACAAATATAGTTATCCTATAGGTACAAAAAGTAGTATAAGGACGACTATCTCCTGTTTTAACTAACGCAAAGTAGTAATACCAACTAAAAAATCTATCTGGCGATATTTTTAATACTTCTTGTAGTTGGTATAACTACTTTTCTCGTTACAGTTACCACTACTTTTTTTCCGCTCAATTATTACATTGAAAAACAATTATAAATTGCTGCTTTGGTTTTCGTTATACTCGCAGTCATTATATACAAAAATGTCCCCGTATGCAATCATTTAATCATTACTGTATGGAACCTCGTCTTCATGTTAACAATGTTTCATGTTAACATCATAAATCAACAAGCATACCGCCTTCACGATGTGATTTAGCGATTTAAGATGCCAATATTTTTATGAAGTCTTATGCAATCATATCATCATAGTGTGAAACCACATCATGTGATGATGATATGATGAAATTTCATGCGCATAGCATGAAACATCATGTAGTGAAGCTGATTCGAGCCATCACAAATGTTATCTGAGTGTGGATAAAACCTATTGTTTCAACTTTTTTTAATGAGGGCTCTTATCATTTACTGGCGCGGAAATGAGCGAAAAGTGATGATTCGAGATGCAGAGAAAGTTGTCATCGGTAAGCCGAAATAGTGATGGAGAGCTTAAGAGAATGTAGTCGATGTGGCAATGTTACCGTCAAAATGATACGAGTGCCAGGCAGGTGTGCTCTCTTTGCCTCAGTCGTCCGAAACTGGTGCGGGGAATTCCCTTGGATTGTTTATTATCACGCACGACCCTCGTACCCTCTACAGCGGTGTTACTAGCGATGAGCCGCGAAAGTTATTATTGGCATGCAAATTGCTAAATATCGGTACCAAATTAAATTCCTAAAAACAGCCGGGGAATAAGATTCGAAAACAGATATTTTATTTATGCACAATATAATCGACTTTTCGCAACAAGCCAGATTTAGAAAGATATCAGCGTACTGCGCATAATTACGAAATTAAAACTACGCAATTGAAATTAATGATTCCAGTGGTCGAACGCGGAATGGTAAATTTTGAGTTTATATATAGATACATGTTGTATATATACGTATATAGGAATAAAAAATAGAATTATTATTAAGTAAGGAAATGTCATATATATTGTATAATCAATTTATGGACCTGTGGTGATGATCAAAGACGAAGAGATAGCAAGAAAAACACAAAAAATTGAAAACATACATTACAAATAGAACATTAGCTTTTTTATCTACATTATTTTATTGGCTTCTTTACGTTGGTCAAGGATCATACACGTGATGATAGTCATTTTTTTATTAAATGGGACATTTGACATTTATATATATAAATGACATTTGACAGGCGAAGGCCACGAAATCCGACAATAGACAGGAATTTTACGAGCACAAAGAATATTTAGAAAAATTTACAAAATTGTCAAAAGAAAATTATGACTTGGACGTTTGCAACGTTAAATAAGTAACGAAAACACCAAAAGTTCAAAGGCACTAAATTAATATTATTGCTTCCGATGTGTCGATAAATTTTATTTCCAATAAGTAAATGTAGATTTGAATAACATAAAAAAGTGGTTTCAATCAGCAAAAAAAAAAAAATGAAAAAATACCCAATAATTTCTACACTGAAAAATATAGAAGTACAGTAGTAGAAGTAGTAAAGTTGAACGTTCTCTCCATTAATCCTGGATAAAGTAAATGACCAAAATTCTACAATTAAATAAAAGTCATATATTTTGAAGAATGAATTTATTTAATTATTAATTTATCCTTTTCCCATTTATCATTTTTCCCATCCATATAGCTTTATATGTCAAGTTGAAAATCTGCTTATTTCGAGGATGCACAAAAATGTGTCTGAAAAGCTGAAATGGCAACCTAAATTTTTAAATCTGTAAAGAGTAATTAAGGTAATTATACATAAAGGTTAATTTCAAATATCAGAGAGTCAGACGCCTCATGTACACGTTTTCTATAATTCGAGTTTCATTCAAGTATCATATACGATTAGTATTCCACTTATTGGCGCGAAAAAATGAATACTTCAAAATTTTTTCCTGATAAGTCAGCTGAAGAGCTATTCAAAGACACAAGCTGCTATTGCGTATAATTAAACAGGTCTATAGATTAATGATTCGTCTGAATCTTGGCACATTGGAGATAATGTTACGTCACATTTGACTTTTGTATTTATTAATGAACGTAGTACATCAACTGCTTATAAGAGAAACACACGTTATAATATGAAGATACAAACGTTTATTCTACTATTAACTATTTTTTTTTTTTTTTTTTTTTAATGGTATATAATTTATTAAAAGAGATAACAAAACCTGAAAAAATTATGTTTAAATTGTTATAATTTATTTATTCTTAAACGTTACATTTCTCAAATTGAGATGAAAGCAGCAATTATAAACAAAAAAAAAAACATGATATTATTTGTTATTGTATTTATAAATTTCACTTTAAAATATAATGCTGTTCTTTGTAGTATAAAACTTTTCTGTTTGCAGACTATGAATTCTTGTTTAAACGGTATTGTTCTTGTTTAAACGGTATTGTTCTACTTTAAACGTTTTTAAAGCACCGGTTGAAAAATACACTTGTACTATAGCTTATTCAGATCGATGTTGCTATAAGAACGTACGTGTGTAGTGACGTGTATATACGGCACAGTATAGTGTGTCATTATTCTCCAACTCTTCAAGGAGATAAATCGCCAAAGTCAACAAAACGTTCTCGAATTAAATTAAAGGCGATTACGGAAGAGTCGTTGAATTTCTGTAATTCCCTATAGTATATGAAAGAAGCACTCGATTTTAATATCTAATCTTTTGATTGTTACTTATTAAATCATTTTTGTTTCACACACTTTGCGTATTGTAGCAATAATTATATTATTTTATTGTAGACGAGTCGTTGTTTGTTTGCGCTGGTGTTTATTTGCACGCGCAAATGATCGGAAAATTTTCTATCTTGTTTGCAAATTGAGTCGTCTCGATTTATTCAATTACATTTTTTTTGGATTTGGATTAATCTCGTATTTTTCACCTTTTTCACGAAACGCTGTATATTTACTCTTGAAGAATATGGGATTTAGTCGGCTTTATTCGTCGCTGCTCACATTCTTTGGTGTTCTCTTTGTCGAGTAAGTGCTCATGTGGCTCTGGTGTAGTCTATTCTAAGCATAGGAATGCGTACTTCATTTTTCCTCTTTAAGTAGTATATACAGGGCTGGGTTTCAAAGACGACTTTACGTATTTTCCGAAGGAGAGTGTCTTTCCATTTCTTTATTTATCAATCATTCATTCATTTACTTTTACACAAAAAGTTATTCAAAATTTAAAAATCAATCTAGAAATTCTTTGGTGTAGTTGCCTCTAAAAATATGTACTAATGCTTTCTGCTGAGAACTATAGGTGTGATCAAATGTCCACCACATGCTACTTCGTTATCTCATCGATATAAAACAGGTCGTGTATAGTCAAAGGCAATACATTCATAATCTATATATATGTATGTATGTATACTTAGGGTGGTCGTTAAGAAAATTATTAAAATAATCCCAGAATTCTTTCAGATTTTTATCTTGCGTCTGTAGCGCCCTGCCAGAACCTCGATATTTAACATTGGATTTCAATGGGAAACATTTTTGTTTTGTTTTAGTTTATCAGCAGTAACCATTAGCATAAGGTCAGAAAAAATGAACCCATTGTCATATCATTTCTCGGAGATATTTAAAAAAAATTGATCCAAGGCTAGGTCAAAACAAAAATTTTCCGTTTGAGAAAAAGCAAAAAAGTAACCGCTTTCGTCTTCTTAACTAAAACCGCAACCAAAAATTATAATTCATGAACTTTGGTATTCCTTGGTATTTTCCCCATGAAATCATATATATCCGGTGCAATAAAAAAAGCTAATTGTTTGATGCCAACTTATCATCTTCTCTTTTATTCAAAAATTCGTTTTACTTAAAACGTTGCAAAGGAATTCAGCACAATGCGCTGACATTAAAAAAACTTTTTTTTACGAGTCTATGTAAATATCTTTTAAAATCCTTTACAAGTTATTTTTTGTCCAGTCGGCAAGGCACTTGCGTCCCTGAACTTGACTTAGTCAACTCGTCAGATTGTAATAATGTAAATTATAGATTGTGTGCATAAAGAATAGTAAATCTATTATTGTAAGTGTAACTTGTCGTAGATACGCTCTTTCGTTTGTGTACTAGCTTGAGAAACCATCAGCCATATCTGCACATTTCAAAAATATACATATATATGGAAATCATGAACCAGATTCGTGCTCGATTCGTCACTTTTGGGCTTTTCATCTACTAATTGATCGATAAATATTCATATTTACTATCAAAATAGTGGATATGAATATTTATGAACGTCACTAATTACAGTAGGTAAATATTTAGGTTATAATGTAACCAATATTGAAATTAAGTAGATACAATTAATGCTATATATAAACGATATAAATAATTCAAGATTCATTTAGTTCGCTTCAGAACTTCAGTACCATGCACTTTTCGTAGGAATGAAAAATTATAAAGTGAAACAGCAAACCTGAAAATAATAGTTCGAATGATAAACTATATTTACGTTTTTTCTATACATGTACTTAGATACGGTGTTACGTAATTATCGATTACATGGCAATTTACATATAATTCAATACCTCAGTTATGATCGGTCGGTCGAAAGTGTGTCGACTTTATTTCTAAAATGCATTGCATCGTTTATAACAAAATATAGAAAAATTATATTTCTCGTTTTATTTATAATAAAAAATATGTACAATAAAACATGAGAAATTAAAAGAAATTCAATTCCAATTAAATAACTGACGTATCAGCATATTTATATATATATACTTCAGAATAACTGAATTTACCAGTGCATATATAAATAAATATATTTATATATTTATATAAAATGTTCGTATTCGCTTTCAAATGAATATTTTTTATCTTTGCAAGTATTGAGGTCGCTGGTTATACCACTCACCGATAACCAAACAAATTAAGTAAATCAACACTGCCTGTCATTGCAGCTGTCGAAAAAAAAAAACGATCACTCGTAACTAACAATACAATAGTTTCGCGTTATGCCAGTACCATGCCCGAAACAGGGCGGAGGAAACGCGGACACAATAAATGTGCACATGCAAATGACGAGTCAAGCGCATCCCCAATTAATTAACGTCGATCTCATTAGCATTCGATTATCATCGATTACAATAGCCGTGCTTTCTATCGTCGGCCCCGTTAGACGTCCGAAGAATCAATGCAACGTGAAATCGTGAATTGCTGATTTCAGGGCCACTTTTCATTCAATAATAAATCATTACAGTCCATTGGAAGATAATGCGAGGAAATATCTGTTGTAGAATACAAACAAAAGCTTATTGTAGGAAATATTTATATTTACAAATGTTTCAAGTGTATACTGTTTTATATAAATGCTAGTGTACATTATTATATACATCATAATATAATAATTAGTAGGTTTCATTTAAAATTAGTAATATTGTGAAATATTACAGGCCTGGTAAAAACAGACGAGGATTACGTAAGAAAAATAATAATGATAATAATAATAATAATAATGAATTAAGACAAGATAAATAAAATGTAACTTTAAAAATGATTTTCTTGCGTCATATATATTGACAAAGGAAGAATTTTATTTTATTTTTTTAAATTACTTTTTTATTATTATACAATAAATATTCTTTCAAATTCGTTCAGTGTAATGATTTCTATGAAATCTGCGTAAAATCAAAATCGAAAATTAAAAAAAAAAAAACGACGTAAAAATCAATTTATACAGAAGTATTTCGTACATTCAAATTTGCGAATATATTGAAGAGGTGCTTTTCAATTCAATTTCTTTGCTCCATTTAATTAACGAACCATATTACTTTTAATTGTATTTAAAATTGATTTTGTAATAAGCCGACCATATTGTCTTAATTAGTCGAAAAGAAACATAATCATATCGTAGATATTTTCGAATTTCACAAGTGACATATTTGAAAATAACAAAAGATTTATTTTGATAATTACTCCAAAGTTATCTTCATTTATAAAAATGTTTGTTTTCTAAATTTTTCCGAAATCTCTTCATTAACTCTGGAAGTAAACCTGAAAAACACTTTTCAATTTAATCGATTCGTGAATACAACAGAAAAGAACTTGGCGGTATTCTTTGTAAACTAAAATTACTACAATTGTTCTCCTTAATTAAAGAGTTAAACAAAGTGACGGATTGTAAGTAGGTAATAAATACTTATTCTGTTCATCGACATTTATTAGTATAAATAATTCAATGAAGACAAAAAAATACTCTGGCCACAAAGAAGTATTAATTGAAATGAATGAGAACTATTTACTTGTTGCAATGAAATAATCATTTGAAGAACTGAATGTTATCAATGATTCTTTTGCTCGGTGTATAACTTGAATTATTAGTAAAGGGAATAGTGATGGAAAGGCAGAATCTATCTCAATGTGACCTGAAACAAATAAGTCACGTGTCTGCAACGTGACAGGAAGAATTATGTGATGGATCCCGAAACGGCCACGTTACAATTTAAATTTACGAGAGATATAATGGGATAATTATATGAATGTGTTCGCCTGAGTTTATTAAAAACCCTTTTTTTCATCGTGCATTAAAATTCTTTTAGAATGCACAGCTAAAAATATTAGTTTATGAATGTATAATTATATAATTCGGTTCATTTACTGTAATGCTGATAATTATAACAAAGGCAAAAATGTTCGCTTTTTCAGAAAGACTTCCACGGTTTTCACTCCAGACAATTTATATTTTTTCTATGAAAAAAAGTGGAATATACGCATACATATATGTATGTAAATATATATACATATATATAATGTCACACGTTACGTGCGGCGTTGCTTCCGTTAGACGACGAGTTTCGCCGGAAATGCGAGCATATGGCACATTCGCGTAAAATACGTTGTTTTTTCTGCGGACGTACTTATCATCGGATAATGGAACAAATGTAAAACGGGTATATATACGAAACGGAAAGTCGAGTGTCGAAGCGTTGGCGTAACAAAATCGATTACACCTTGAGGCGACAATGTTACTCGGTGGACAAAAGTTCGTTATACCGACACCCATCCTCATTGACTTCCTCCTCGAGAGATTTAGTCGAAAGAGAGTCAATCGTCGAGGGCAATTTGCAAGTTTATTATCACTTGGCCCACAGGCAGGGGAATTCGCCCAGGGTATATATAGAAGTTCGCCAGCAAAAAAGTCACGACGAAGACAGTGTAGTAAAAATTGGCAATTGACTCAAAACGATGGAATTATTTCGAATGAAAAGAAAGTATTACCTATTTATTTTTCAAAGTGCATTGAAAAAGTTGATAAAAAATATCGATAGCAAAAATAGCTAATGTCTATTTTTATAAATAATAAATGTAAACGATATCCAATACACGTTTTACATTATTGGGCTCGAGTTGAGTCACTCATTATTGTACAGCATATTTAATAAGGCATAAATATATGATGTATTAACTATTTATATATGCGACTTTTATGTTGTACACGTGTACGTAATATTTATAGGCATTTTTTGTCGCCCGTCTGAATTATTATTTTCTATCGTAAGATTTCTTCATCGAGTTTGACCCTAGTTATATCGTCCGAGTTACAAACTGTGGGGTTATTCAGCCTATAGTGTGAACTGCGACTTTCCGGCAAATCAATATGCTATTGCGAAGCCATGTTTCGCACTATATGCATAAAAGCACTTTGCGACACAATTTAACTTCTGAAACTGGTAACTGATTATCATACGATGTGCTAATTATATTCATTAACTTCCCTTTAGTTCGCCTATTCGAACAATGGGTGGTGCGTTACCGTTTGCAGAAATTCGCCATCATCGTATTTCGAAGTTATATCTGTACAATAGTGTAAGAATAACATAATCTCGAAAAGTTAGGTTCGTTACAAACTTCGAGATATATATAGTACCGCGTATATACCTCGCACTCATATTTATACCGTATGTAGCGAATACTACATATGCACTATATATACTGTATGCGCGGTATGACTATACAAGATGCAGCATTGTGTTTGTATTTCGTCCGATAAATTCAAAAATATCAGAAACAACATTTTGCATTTTTAATTATATCATCCAGCAATGTGTTAAAGATAGAACTAGCACCTTATATAAAACATTTATCAGAAGACATCAAAAGAACTCTTAAATTAAAAAATATTAGAGTTGTTCATAAACCTTATAATACAAATATTGCAGGAATAAAACCATTTAAAGATTCTTTATATACCCACTGAACTTCAAAATAACGTCGTATACTAAATCAAATGCCAACATTGCAATTCAGTCTATATAGGAGAAACTGGCAGATTATTAAAAACAAGAATATCAGAACACAAAAGAAATATTACAGGAGATAGCAAACATTACATAGAATCAACACAGGACACAATTTTCATTTTGATAACGTTACAATATTGTCCATAGAAAAGAATTTAGAAAAAAGAAGAAATTTGAAAAACTTTTTTATAAAAAAAAAAATAATAACGATAATACAGTAAACATCAGATTCGAAACATCAAAACTTCCAGATATTTATCATTATTAAATTTTAAATTTTGAATTTGTTTATTTACATCAAGTTTACTACTTAATTTATTCATATGTATTACCTATTATATTTATAGTTTATAATATAGTTTATATTATAGTTTATAAATAACATTAATACTTGACTAGCATTTAATTGTAAACTAGACCCTGTCAGTTGCATTTTTATTTTCTTTCTGGTCAGTCCATATGAGACAATTTTATTTATAATTAATGATATTTTTATTTTAAACGGCAACTCACAAGGTTAGTTTTTTTATTCATTATTTTTTATTAGTATTTTTCGTTGTATATATATCTTTTCTTTTTTTTACTGTATATTATTTTTGTATAATTTTAGATATAATAATAATTCTGAAGAGGGCCACAATGTTCAGCGAAACGTTAAGATTTCGTTTTTTTTATTAAGAAAAACCATTATTAGATCCTGATCAAAATAAATCTACGTATTATATAAAACATTTTTCATTGTAGAATATAATTAAGTGAAGAACAAATTGACATATTTGACAAAAGAAGTTAATTGCTGAAAGATTTGAATGTGACGACTGTAAATGAAAAGTTGATATATACTTTATTCAAAATTACTGTGTAGAAATATATCACTCGTGGTCTTTAATAAACTTTTCACTCTTTCTGGGAGCACGAAATTTGTTGAGTGCGCTTAAAAACATTATGTTGATCATTTATAGAATTGTCAGTAAATGTGTTACTGTATAATTGACAAATTTTCGAGCTCGTGCGTATCTGTATATCCAAAAGTATGTCAAAATAAGAAACGTCAAAAAATGTAACATTTAATAATAATTTTGAAAAAAAAAGATGTAAAGAAATTTTAAAAAATAAACCAATATTTTGTACGATGATGTTTTTTTAATTACATGCCAATTTTAAGGCCATTGTCACTTCCAAATACTCCATGTATATTTTAATGCACGTTTTCGTGTCCATTAGGAATCTCATGTTAAACTAAACATACGGGCACATTTCAATTTCCACGCGATTAACAGGATAACGATGATCGCCGGAAGGTACTCGCTACTGTTAATAAGTTCCATAAGCACACGGATTCGGCTCGTAATAAACTGATATGGAAGTGATGTCGTGAAGTTGGAAATGACCCTCGCCTTTGAAAACTTTTAAAAATCGATGAAATTTGCTCTTCGAGAGGCAGTAAACAAGGTCCCTAAGTCAACTCTACGTATACATTGACCGACGCCGTTATCTTTCTGTTGACACGGAGGTAGACGTCAGAATGGGCAAAAAAATCGATAGTGTCAATAGCGGGAAATTCTGCAGCGGGATTCCCGCGCGATTTTCGATACTGCCTCACTCAATATCAATAAGTGTTGAAAAGATGAATTGATATTTGTTGTCGAAAAATAAGTCACACGTTTTTGCCATTTTTTGTTGAAAAAATGTTGCCACGGTATCTTTGCTGAAATTGAATGTGTTATATTGCTTAGAATTTCATTATGTATATTGTGAATTTTCAAAAATTGTTCATTTCAATTTTTATCGAAAATAATGGCATTATATTTTTTAACGATTTCGAAGAATAATTCATTTTCATATGACTTTCAAAATTATTTTCATATAATATTTATTTATTATATTCTATCTTTATATAAGAAATTGACCTTATCTATCAAAGCGTATAAAAACTTTTAAAACTTAAAGGCGAAGTTAATTAAAAAGTACAGTTTGCAGATTAAAATATTGATTTACATTCGACTCTACACATGTATACGCACTATACTTTTACGTCATTTAATTCGTTCAGTGCGCCAAGGAATCATCGTCGATAAATTATTTGGAAAATAAGCGGTTATATAATTTAATGGGTGCATAATAAGTGAAGGGAAATAAAAAAAAAAAAAAGATGCAATCCCGTTTATTGCAACGTTCAGTAATCTCTTAATGTAGAAATGATTAATTCATATGCTCGTATTATGAAAATGATTTCGCCAGGGCGGTTTATCGCGACGCAACCGTGGAAACATAGCGTGTATATGATATATCGCATTCTCGCGCAACTAAAGTGACCGACGACGTCAATTTCCATGTTCCATACGAAATCGTATTTAAATTTATTATTTTTCAAATGCGCGTGGGACATCGAACTTTGCGTTTCGCAAAGATCAAAGTTCACAAATATTTGCTAATTGAACATCTTAAAAATTACCGTAAAAGTAGTGTGCATGAGGCTTGTTGCATGCATCTTAAACTTATCATGAGATAGAGTGGACTCAATTCATTCAAAAAATAATGTCATCAAATAAATAAATAAATAATAAATTGCTTTATTTTTCAACCAATTTGAACCAATTATAGAGGATTCAACCTTGATCTAATAAGCGCTCAGTCGGTAATGAATTCCCTATTAATCTAAAAAAGTAGACTTACAAATGATCATTTCGGATTATTGCGCAGATATACTAATTTCAAGGCGTACCTTATCTACTCTAATAAAATTTAACTATACGGCTACCTTTATTATATACATGATTTTACTTCATACCTCATACGGAATGACGTATATAAGGAAGTCTTAAAGTAGTACAGCGTAAACGTAATTTTACAACATACGTGTTCAGCACTTGAATTTTACGAGAAAAAAAAAAGAAAAAAGGAAATATAGTTTTCGAGTTAATTTTATCCCATCCATGATTATAAAAACAATTATTTCCGCTTCGTTAGTTCCATACAAAAATAAGTTTTTCTTTATTTTTTCTTTTTTTTTTCTTCTTTTTTTTTTTTCTTCCTTTTTTTTGTTTTTTTTTTGTTTTTTTTTGTTTTTTTTTTTGTTTTTTTTTACAAGGTTTGAGGTTCCAGTAAGAATTTTTAAGGAAACTTAAAAGTTTCAATTAGGTTGGTGAATTTTGTCTATTTCTTAATTAATTGTAATGTCGATTGAAAATGATTTTAGGGTGTCTAATAAGTTCTTAATGCTTTCCAACAAGTAGCATTGTCAGAAGTATGTACGGGTAGTTTAAGATGATATCGCAGCAATAAAGAAGTAGCTTTATAAGCAAGCTTGAAATTCAGAATATGTATATATACACGAAATATAAATAACTTTTTTTTCATAGTGTTAAACGAGTCAGATCGTGCAAAAAAAATTGTAATAATTTGTAGATGGAACGCAGAATACTTGTTGAAACTTCAGAATACGCTGAAGGCCTTATGCCACACTGTAGAACACCAAAACGCAAGAGACAAACTCACCAAAAAAAAAGAACATAGGATGAAATTGGTTTAAAATTGATTGAGACTTTTCCGAAATAATTTATTTTTGCTGCAGATAAGGAAAAAGTTCTCATTAAATTTTCAATCAATTTCATCAGTATTTTTACTATTCTTATTGCGAGGTTACGTCGGTAACGGTTCTACTTTAGAACTGCCTTAAGGTGGTTCTAAAGTAGAACAGTTGCCGACAGAGCTTTTCAACAATAAAAATATAAATAAAAAAAGTTTGAAACTTTTTTTCAAAGTTTGGGCTCTGGAAGGGTGATTCTACGTAACGTATGCAATCACCAAAAAAATTACAGCAAAAATCATTCAAAATTAAGTGAGAACTTTTGGAAACAAATTATTTTTAATTGAGGTATGGAAAAATAATTTGTTTC
>JAPYZR010001651.1:0-28168 GCA_030522945.1 Trichopria nigra
ATGGTGAGTGGACAATTACGGGGGCATAAGGAGAAGTTCGGTCCCGACCTGTGGACAATAACGGGGGGAGAACTGTATATCTGGTTGCAAACGAGAACGGATAGATTCGCATTTATATCGATGGAAATTAATTGATAATTGATAATTGAATAATTGATAATTGAATAATTTTAATACAAAAACACTAATTTCATATTTTATAATCAGGAATATTTAATGCAAATGAATGGTTTGATATGGAATTTGTATAATTAGTTAATCGAAAAAAGAAATTGTAATGTACAACGTTATAAATTTTCTTTCAGTGGAAACTGCTGACAAACGATTAATTATAGTTTTCACTTCACAACTTTCAATTACAGTGTATTAATGGCTTTTTTTGTTGGGATATTGAATGAAATACGAATTTCCTTATTGGGAAATGTGGATTGAAACGCATTAACGAGAAAGGATCGAGAGCACAAATTTTGAATTAAAATGGATTGGGAAGTATTCGTCGGTATATAAAATGAATACGACTGAATCATTCTGAATCCTTCTTAATCCAAATTTTGAACATTCCATCCTTCTTCGTTTACTGTCCGTGGGCATTATTTTATCGAGAATATTATTTTTGGATTCAAATTGGTTGAAATGTGAATTGTCATATTCAAAAACCCGTATAGAAACGCATTAACAACTCACTACTTATTTAAGAATATTATTTTTGGATTCACACCGATTCAAATTTACAGTTACGCGAATTAAGAAATCAAATTTTCTATTCGTACGAACGAAATAGAAATGCATCGCGGATAAAAATGGATTCGTTTTTCCCAAAGTACAAATTCAAGCGAATGCATTCCAATACTGTTTTTATCCACTTGCGATTGCTGGGATTTCAATGTTTTGTTTTATACGCTTTGCTAGACTCTTCAAAATGTTTAGAAAGAAAAACGACAAGCATAAATATTATCGATATGTGTGCAATTGTTCGCTATCATTGATGAAACAAAAAAGAAATGTAAATAACAGTGGAAATGTGTCGAATTTTCTTTGAAAGATGAGCAACATGAACAATACGATAGCGACGCAGCGCTTGACGGTGGACCCTTGCCGAAGTCCCTGCGTGGAATTCACGTCGTGTCGGAACTGCACCGAGTCCGAGTGCATCTGGAGCCAGAACGTGGAGAAGTGCGTGGACAAGAACGCGTACACGGCGAGCTTCCCGTACGGACAGAGCCGAGAATGGACGACCGCGCACGAGAAATGCCGAGACACGGAGACCGGCGGGCACTGGTGCAGCTTCTACTCGTCGTGCCTGGAGTGCCGAAAGGACCCGGCATGCGGTTGGTGCGACGACGGCTCCGGTACCGGGCGCGGCAAGTGCCTGCCAGGGGGCGCGCGACGACCGAGTCCCCGCAGCACCGACACCTGCTTCAATCTGAAGCAATGGTACTTTACGGACTGTCCGAGTAAGTTTTATGTCCGTCGCCAATCAACGCGTCATTCGTGTCGTTTTCATTCCTCCCGTCTCTAATAATTATTCATTGTATAATGTATCCAATGACTTTTAATAATGATGTGGTATTTCAACTAACCGCATTAAGTCCCACATGTTTTGTCAATTTTCGACTGAAAAATATTTGAAACCTGAAATTGTTATATATATAAAGACGGTTATGTAAAAACTCTTCTTTGAGGATAAAAAAGTGTTTTGTAATTGTGTGCGTAAAGTACTTTAGACGCCCGATTTCAATGCGTACAGTCAAGTTTTATGCACGCTATACGAAGATGAGGTGCGTAAAGTAAAAAAGTCACGTGTAAAGTTGCTACGCATTTAACTTGACGCATGCCTCTTTCAATTCATGCATAAATTGTTTACTTCAAGCGCGACACCATCCAGAATCCGTAAATGTTCATTTTAAGCACTATAGTACACGAGGCATCTAAATAAGTATTTTAAGCAAATGAAACAAAACGAAAAATCATTGAAAATTGAAGAACATCTGACACTTAATGTTTACATTACGCGTTTACTAATTGTCACGATTAATTTTCAGTTTGCCAATGTAACGGTCATAGTAAATGTCTTCCAAACAGTAGCGCTTGCATTCAATGTGCTAACTTGACACTAGGACTAAACTGTGATAAATGTATTCCTGGCTATTACGGTAACCCTGTGAACGGAGCCACTTGCCTGCGTAAGTTCATCATCCTTTTGCTTCTCGTCGACACAAGACTATTCTCACAATTTTTGTCCATTTACAAGGCCCGTTTTTAATTAGAAACTGGTATTCGAAATTAAAAATTTTAAATGTTTTTCATGGCACTTAATAAGTAATCGATTCAACGACAGCGGCGTTATCTCGAATTATTGTACTAAAGTCCGAATTTTCAAAAATCGTTTTAATCGTTTTTAATTTACTTTTCCTTGTTTTTTTTTTTTTTTTTTTTTTTTTTTTTTTTTTTTTTTTTTTTTTTTTTTTTTTTTTTTTTTTTTTTTTTTTTTTTTTTTTTTTTTTTTTTTTTTTTTTTTGAGGTTAGGTCGGTAACTGTTATACTTCATAACCTTCCATTAATGCACAGCAGTATTCCCTGCGCTTAACACTAATTGCTCTTATGATTTGGAGGTTTTCCCGTATTAAAGCGTATTCATATTTTACGTATAATAACCCTGACAGCAAAACAGCATGAAGTCCGCAATTTGACAACAACACGCCGGCAATTTGCCGGTGTATTGCGGGAAAATTGTGGACTTACATGCTGCCGTGATATCTGGGTTAAAGTAAACATGCCGATTTTTCTGTAATTAGTTGTAGTGGCAGACACACCGATTAAAAAGAAAAGGAATGGTCATGAAATTAATTAGTTACAATGTCGTTATATAAAGGAAAAATATTTGAATTATATATTTTTCTGCTATTCTATCGATAACGTTCAAGGTAGAACTTAACCTAGTGAATAAGTTTTGTACCATCAAGTCGCGTATCAAGTCGAAAATTTGATTCTCGGCATAAATAGTAAAATACATTTATAAAACTATTTATATATATGCCCATATATTGACTTGTATTTTTATAATTTTACTAAAAATATAAACTGTTCGTCGGCAGTAAAAGGGTTAATTTTTTTACTAATTAACAAAATTTCGTATCTATTAACATTTAAATATCGCATCCATTGATTAATTTTACAAAACTTATATTATGACATGTTTACAGTTTATTCAATTTTTAAATGTTAACGTCACTGCCCGTTTATAGCCTGCTCGTGCAATGACCAGGGCACGCAGTGCACCAGCGAGAGTGGAAAATGTTTCTGTACAACGAAAGGCATCGTCGGCGATCATTGCGAGAAATGCGACGAGAGCGGACTTTACCACGGTGATCCTACGAAAGGATCCTGCTTTTGTAAGTGTTGGCAAACGTCAAAAATGTATTTTCAAATTCATTTATCCTTCGACATTGCGGCCTTAAAAGTTACAAAAAAGCTTTTTTTTCGATTTTTTTCAAGACACTAAATGAGAAGTTTCGGGGAAAATGTTACATACGGAAATCGTAGGATTTTTCCCTGGCTGTTTAATGGTACCACTGAATCCGATCTTGAACATGACCTTGAAGGTTATTCCAAGGTCGAGGTTATTTTTTGCACATGGGCCGGCAATCAATGGAGCGTGATATTTTATTTTAATTTGTAAGAATGTGACTTTTCGAAGGTTAAATAAAGGTCAAAATGCGGGGTTTTCCTACCAAAAAAAAAAAAAAAAAAAACTACTCTAACCTTCAGATAACCTTGAAAGTTAACTCGAAGCTCGAGATGGTCAAAGTCGTTGGCCCCCAAATCTTACATTTATTCGCCCGTGAATCCGGAAAAGTTGGAAGAAAACTGCTTCTGGGCGATTTTTTTACAGTTGACCTTTATTTGACCTTCCGAAGGTCACATTCTTACAAATAAAAAAAACAATCGTTTCGGACGAAAAATTTCCCGCACTTTTCGAATCCATGACAAAAAATGAAGGTTCCCGTCTGAAAAAAAAAAAATGTAACTGTATACAATATTTTCTTAAGATTTCAAATGAAAATTTGAAAAAGTCAGCGATTGGTGATGATAATAATATTGCTAATCTGCAGAAAATGTTTGTTCTATATATGAAAAAAAAAAAATTGTAAAATGTAACAAATGTTTAATCGGTTCCAGATGATTTGGCTATCGACTATCAGTTCACTTTTAATTTGAGTAAAAAGGAGGACCGCCATTATACAGCGATCAACTTTAAAAACTCCCCGCCGAAGCCGGACGTGGACGCCGATTTTTCCATCACCTGTTCCGTCATAGCCAAGATGAACATAACGATTAAGAAAGCCAACAGCCCCGAGAAACCACTGCTGCTCGGCGCCAATTGCACGAATCAGACTTACAAGCACCGCTTCAGCAAGGCCGACTACAACTTCGGCAGCGAGGACAACAACACGCTTACGACCTTCTACGTTTACGTCTACGACTTCCAGCCGCCGCTGTGGATTCAAATTTCCTTCTCTCAATATTCCAAGCTGAACCTCCAGCAGTTTTTCATTACCTTTTCTACGTGAGTATCCGACGAGAGTAGATTGTTCGTTTCTGTCTTTTAGTCTAGTCGTCGTCCCCGCTGTTATGGTAGTTGTGCTTTTCTGTTGCCATAAACCTCAGGCAGTACTTACTTGTAAACTAGAGATATCATGTCTCCTCACAGGTGCTTCCTCGCCTTATTGTTGGTCGCCGCGGTTCTCTGGAAGATTAAGCAGAAATACGACATGTACCGTAGGCGGCAGAGGCTCTTCGTCGAAATGGAACAGATGGCCAATCGAGCTTTCAGCCAGGTCCTCGTGGAGATCGAGAAGAGGGAGCCGACCCACGCCGAAGCCGAGCTCGATCTGGACACGACCGTTACGCGAAAGAAGAAGAAGGTAAGGATGTCGACAAATTCTTTGTTTTTTTTTTATTATTTATGTATTTACGCACTGAAAAAAAATTTTTTTTTTTAAATAATTTCTTCATACGAAATTGTTCCGTGACGAATCATTCGACGCGATGATGTAACGTAATCGAATTCAAATGCGAGAACTAAAAGACGGAAATGGATTGCAGGACGCTCCGAGTCCGATAGCCTTGGAGCCGTGCTGCGGCAACCGAGCTGCGGTCCTGTCCTTGCTAGTCAGATTACCGACTGGAGGCCAGCCGTACACGCCAGCCGGACAAAGCGCCGGCCTCGCAGTGGCCTCTGCCTTAGTCACTCTGGGTAGCCCGAGGAGACCTTCCCAGGAAACGACCATAAAGGAGCCGAAGAAATCGAGAAAGTCCGCCAGTCAGCATCCTGACTCGACGTGCATTTAGGGTGTAAAGGGAACGAATGTCGACGGACGTTTGTTTATCGAAGATCCATCGATGCCGGAACAAAGTTTTTTTAGGTTTCCCCGTTATCCCTAAAATACCGACTTACGGCTTCTGACGAGACGATACGCGCATGAACGATCGTCCTCTCTCCCTCTCTTCGACCCAGCGTTGCGGTTGCATTTCCTTCCTCTCGCAGCTCACTCCCGGTGATTCCAGACGTCCGAATCGTCAGTGCTGCGAAGACTGAGTAAACGTAATCCTCCCACCCTAACCACCCCTCCCCGCCCACCGCATAAAAGAACAAACGATACAGAAACCAACAATGGACGTCGAGGATATCGAAGTTGGAAGATTTCTCATTCGATCAATCATTGATGCAACTACAATATTATACACGTATATATTTTGGGTTTTTTTTTGTATTTCACTGTTTCCGAAACGGCGCGAGCCAAAAGCGATTTATAAGAAGAAGGCGGGAGGAATGAGTACGCGCCTCGTCGCGCGCCTGTACAGTTTTGTATATATATACATATATATATATATATATACACATATATATATTATATCAAGCCTATACGTATACACACAGACACACACACATATACATATATATGCATCTATGATGTGTGCGTGTGTGTGTATGTATATATACATATAAGTAATAACAAATAGAGTAATTTTCATATTAGAGAACGAGTGGGTGAAAGTTTTTTGAAATCATTATTATTGGAAATCGCGAGTACATTCGCGACAACGACCCAGTGACGTTTAGTACCGTCGTCGGCACTCGCGCTTCTTCGAATGTATATAATAATCCTGCGTCAAGTTTGAAGTCGACGGCGACCATGATTATCGTCGGTATCAATGACGAAAATCGATTCGGCGTAAGGTCGAATTGTACAACAAGTCGTGATTTCTAACCTCAAAATTCATAAATCGTTTATTTTGCAGCACTCGTATACTATAACGATAGGTTTTCATCGAGAAATGACCTTGAAAATGATGATCAATTAAATGGCAATTGGCAGGTCTTGCCGCCGTTGAGTCGACGCAATAAAACTCAACGCGTCGTCGAATAATACTCGTGGACTGGGGCGAAACGACTCCTACGGTAGACTGTTAGTTAATATAATACAGATTACTCCATCCGCGTCTATATTGTATTTTTATAGGAGAAAAGGAAACGTCTGCCTTTTCATTAACGTCTGTCAAATAAATTCGTGGAGTGTCTTTTATTTATTACTTAAGATTTTTATATGATTTTGTATTATTTTTTTATATCATTGCCTACGGCACAGAGACGAACGGGATCGCATACGTCTTAGATCGTGATTTAGAGATTATATTTTTGTGGTTAATTTCGGTTTTTTTGTTGTTAATGGACACTTCAGTGAGACGCATAATCAGAGGTCTTATCCTATACGGTCGATTTACAACGTGTGGTGGTTTGAGGTTAGAAAGTATGTTTTTTTTTTTTTTTATACAGAATTGGAATTTAGTTGTACGAACGGGACCGACAAAATATGAACAAAAGTTTGTAAAATGAGCAAATTAATAGTTGAATTTAATCCATTAGTCCCAAATCTCGTCAATTTTTTAATGAATTTACATTTATTAATAAAATTTGTAAATTTTTTTGGCGTTTTGGTGATCAATTGATTTTCAACAAACCGTATTTAACGTTTCGGCCATTTTTTCTGGCCCTCTTCGTGCAGTTCAATTTTCATTCGGTCTTTGTTTTCATATTATCTACTGTACCAAAAAAGAAAAGTTACGAACAATTGTTTGCGAAGAAATACGATTCTTCGACCGAATTTTTAGATCTAAAATTCAACAGGCCGGTCCGCAAAATAGCGTCCAAAATGAAAGTTTTTTTGGACAACTTCAAAACAGTAATAATAATATTATTATATTTCATTATTATTTATTATAATAATAAATATATTATTATTATTACTATTATTATTATTATTATTCTAAGAAATGTTTACTCATCATTGCACGCCTTTTTGGGGGCCGCCATGTTGATTTTTTTATTCCGTACACTCAAATCTAAAAATTTAGGATCCGAAAACACGTTTGTATGTGGAAAAAAGATTTGAACATTACCGATTATATTTATAAATTTTAGAAAAAGACAGTTTTTTTGCAAAAATTGTTTGGTTAATTAATTTGTAATCATTATTAAAAAAAAAAAGAACGTACTAGAAACGGTTTGAAATTGACAAATGTGAGCATCTAAAAGTTATACGTATAATTTTTCTTGGATATGACGGTACTTGTACCACTCGGTACATTTCAAATCTAAAAATTGGTAGGAAAAAAAAAATTAAAACTTGTTTCGTTTCGGCCAATCGTGTGGGCCCTCGTCCGAAATTTATTTCTAAAAACTATAAATAATTGTAATAGAAAATATGTACAGTTTATATAACGCGTTATTGAAAACCTACAATTATAAATAATTATTCTTACCAAATGTAACGTTATGACTAATAGAGACAAGGAAAAAAAAAATCAGACAATGTTGCAATTGAATTGTGTACGAGGAAAATCTATTAACAAACATTTTTTTATGTAATATTTCGACGTACCCATCCACCACCATAAATTAAAAACATGTATTATAAAAATAAAATGTTATCTTATTACAAAATTATTTTTTATAAAATTAAAGAAAAAAAAAAAAAAAAAATTTATGTCAATATGTAAAAGCATTTTACAAAATTACCTAAAAACACGTGCATTCTCATACTTTAAACACAAAAAAACAAAAAACAACTGAAAAATATTTCGCTATTGCCGCAGAAATTAATCCTGTATTGGTAAACAGTGCTATTTACATAATATATATGGATTTTTTCCAGTTCGCATACAACGAATGCAAATATATAACTTCTTGATAATTCGAGTTATCGAATCAAGTGGAAAATTTTTTAACGTTTTTCTTTATTTAAATTAAATAAAGGTGTATATAAAATCAGATAAAAGAGTGTTTTCGTGTAAAATATAGACAGTTTTTTATTTTCTTATTTATTTATTTATTTATTTTCTTATTTATTTTATTTATTTTTTTGCTCTCCTATATGCGATATTTTAGTAACCTTTCCGTTTGACCTGTCTATACTTTTTATCACAAAATTTACAAGTAATTTGATAGACGACACTACTTTTTTTCATTTTGTCGATTTTTATTACGAATAATTCTTTTTTATTGTGTTTAATTTTTACAGGCGATCATACAAATGTCGGTACAGGCGTAAATGTAGTTACTCGATCTGCCGCTAGTCGCCGTACTCATTGGCACAGCCCTGCGTTTCTTGCCCGTTAGAGAAATGGATTTTCATTTGAGAGCTTGTCATCGTATTTTCGCTACTTAAATTCTACTTACCCATCGAATAATTATGTTATAATTCCATAAATTTATTTTTAGTTGAATTCGTTTCAATCCGAAATGTCGAGGACAGAAATAACGGGACTGAAAAAAATTCATTTCGATTTCATTCTTTGTCGATTGTAGGCTTTCTACTGATCGGTACATATTTTAAAAGTACAAAATAGTACAAGGACCGTTATGAATTCCAAGAAAAATTCTACGAATATTGAAATTATTGAAGCGGTTAAGAAATTTCAAGAACATTTTAACAAGGTGTAATTCAATTATTACGTAATACTATTTGAAATTTGAGTTTAGAAATTACAAATTTTATATACCATTGGCATTTTACTAGTATTTACTTAAAGCGAATCTTCTTTTTTTTTAAATGTACGATTCGATCTTTCGCCGCGGAAACTACACGTAAACAATCGTTGCGTTATTTACTTGTAACGAATATCGAATCAGCTCCACCTTGACTTTTATTAATTATGTTATTCAAGACGGAGTATGCTCACTACGTAATAATAAGGGGATACTAACGTGTGTACACGTCGATTACATGATACAAGAGAACTCGACGAGTCAGCGATTTATTAAATCTTTAATGAAATTAAATCAGACCACTTAGAGCGATAATATGTATTTCGATGAAAGATGTCATTTTATTTCCGATTTCTTGTATCGCTTTTACGCGACGCTACTCGGTAGACCCCCTTGAAACTGAATCCGCACATCATATGATCATTATCTCCATTGTTGTAGCGCGTTATCACGAATCTCACACTCGTCGTCGGTAGTTTCATCGTTGAAAGTTTCGAATGGCCGCGTGTGTTTCTTCAATTTACTGACGTGAAGCAATTATTAGCACGAGTAGTCGAAACGTGCGTGAAAACGTTATTACGCTCTTTTACGAACGCCAAATTAACGAGCCTTTCTTCAAATTTCTCAACTGTTAAAAGGGAAGTTGACGTAGAACAGTTACCGACCTAACCTCGAAAGAAGAAAAATGTAAATTAAAATTGATTGAAATATTTTTTTTCAAAATTTGGTCTTTGGAAGGGTGATTCTACATAACATGTTCAATCCTCAAAAAAATATCGCGGAAATTGGTTCAAAATTAAATGAGGATTATCCGAAATAAATTATTTTCTCTTAAGGTGGTTCTAAAGTAGAACAGTTATCGACCGAGCTTTTCAACCATAAAAGTATGAATAAAAAGTGATTGAAACGTTTTTTATTTATACTTTTCCTGTGTTTAGGTTACGTCGATAACTGTTCTACTTTAGAACCCTCTTAACAGCAACAGGTTTTAAAGAAACGTTTAAATCACTTTTTATTTATGCCTTTATTTTTTAAAACTTCAGTAGGTAATTGTTCTACTTTAAAACCCTCTTATAGGGAAGGCTAAAACGGCTCAGTCGATAGCGTCAATTCATAACCTAAAATATTCAGTTTAAACAGAAACTATAAATGCATTTTCAAGGCCAAATCAATTTTAGGGCACTTGTACGCGTTTTTTACGAATGTGCATCAATTGTCAGAGAAATCGGTTAAAAATTGGGCGAGAATTCGCAGGAATAAAATGAAACTTACCCTTTTACAATTCGCATTTTTATCGACGTATATTTATAAAAAAAGAGAAAACGCGTTTTTCAGATTTGAACTTGAAAATGTATACATCCAGTTTCTCTTTACATATATAATTTGAATATTTTAGGTTAGAAATTGACGTTATCGACCGAGCCACATTTGAAACCCAAGATATTCTCGATCCAATGAATGTACATTTTGCACAGCGCATTAATCATCGTTAAAAATTATCAAAATTTTCTTCTAAAAAAATTTATTTTGTACCGGAAGATGGACTTTGGACTGGGTGTTTGTAATGTCATAGCATTAACGTTCCAGTAAATCTACAATACCATTAAAAATCAAGGACAAAAAGCGTTTTTCGCGCGCGTATTTCGTCGTAATATCTTTGCTGTACCGTTTCCCGAGTTCTTGTTTTCTTTCGTCATTATAAAAGAGATTGTCGAAGTGGATCGATGTACATATTATAAATACTACGCATTCACACGAATTACGTTCGGGCGTAATGTGCAAGTCACAATTTATATAGGGAATGTGGATTCTCGCGCGAATAGGACTTTTTTAAAAATGAAAGTTGTATCGTACTGTAATCATAGCTCAAGGAATGTCTCTCGTATGTATCTTGTAATGAGTTTATAATGCGATTTTAACATAATTAGAAGATACGTAGCGTAAAGATCGTCGGGCGTCAGAGAATCGCACGTAATTATGTCAGACCTTTGTGCATATACACATTGAAGAATATACTCGTGTATTTTTGTTATAATAACTCATCATCTGTCGAAACGCGTATAATCAGATTTTCGGTTTCGTCTCGAAATATAGGGATTAGGTTTGTGCTTTATTTGTTATATATATTTTATTATTGTCAATAGAGAAGGAGCGATTTGGTGAGGTACCAAAAAATGAAATTTAATCCTGTCGTCTTATTTTAGACAACGCTTAAATGTTTCTAACAAAATTCTACAAAAGTCATTCTACAAAAACGATTGTACCTAGAGTGAATTGATTGTAATATATAAAACTTGTAAAGTTGATAGTCGAGAAATTTTAAACCGTAACCGAATTCGTCTCGAGTTCTGTTTGAAGAAAAAAGAAACAAAAGAAATTATTTTCGTCGACTTGAGTATTCATAGCTTTATCTAGTCTGTAACGAAAGCCGGTAACAAATATATTTTTTCGTAAATGCGACTTGAAAGTTTCGCATAATAGTGGGAGAGAGGAATCGGACTTCGAGTTCTCGAGTGGCTTTCGAATTTTGCATCGAATTCGGTTTTAACAGAAATCTTACAGAAAAAATATATATTTTATTTAAAATTCAAGTTATTGTCGCTCATGATGTTTCATTGATGTAATTTAAAGAGAAATATGTTTTGAATGCATTTTGCAAGTTACAAGGTCGCATTGGAAAAGTGCGATTTTTAAAATAGGCGTAAACGTGATATTTTTACATTTTTATACGATTAAGGCATTGTAAAAGACAACATACATGACTAGTTGGACTCATTTGACAATTGTTCATTGTTTCGTAAGTTGCTGACTTCATTTCATTGAGTTTTAACGTAATTTGTAATGTAAAGAGCCTATCAAAGAATCCTGCGAATTGTAAGAAACCATAACCGTACATCGGGAAATGTAAACGTAACAAAATGTACGAAAAAAATGTAAAAATTCAACAAAAGTTATGTTTCTTACGTTTTGAAGGAGTTTAAAAAATGGCACTTTTCAATGCGAATTCAAAAATGTTGAAAAATTAGTAAAGTAAACAAAGAATGTTATAAATTGGACTTTGCAAAAATCATGTTAAAACCGATTCAAATTATGCTTTATTGAGAGAAAAGTAGACGAGTTCGTAAATATGTAGGCGGTTTTTTGGCGCCGTAAGTCGATTTTTTTTCACTGCCGATTTGAGTTTAAATTCTGTCGAATCTTTCAAGACTGCTAGTGGCATTTTCTTAAGGAGTGCGAGAAGCGAGGCTAGAATAACGAAACGTCTTGCATAGGGAAGTTAGGTCAACGGCCGTATTTTTGGGCTAGATCATACACGGACTATACGCTCAGTATGAATGTTGTTCAAGAACAAATGAAAACTTGCATGATCAACTTTAAAAAACATATTGTATTATAAAAATAAAGCAAATATTGTTTAAATAAAATGCTGTCTTTTGTTTCGTACTCAAGTATTCTCACGATGTGTTTCAGGAATCCTTAAATTAAACACAGTCATATAAGAGATTACATAATATATATATATTTCATCTCTCGTTTTATACCTTTAATCCAAAAGACCATAATTACAAATGTAATGGTGCCATGTGAAAATGCAAAAAAGAAACAAAAACAGTGACTCAATTAAATCTGTCAAAACGAAAAGAAACTCAATATTCTATACTCTATTTAAAGCCTTTATGGCATCGATTAAGTAAATCATTATTTACAGTCTTACAGATTCCTCGATAATAAAGCTATTCTTTGATTTTGCCAATAAACCGTACAAATGATTGTTACTTATAGGTTTTTGGTCAGCATTGTAATCTATATTTGAATGCTACTAGGTAGGCTTTATATGCCAGATACGTACAAGAGAAGTGCACATGTATGGAAAGCAATTTCGAAAATGCACTAATTCATATTATATATGAAACTTTTGTACTGAATTTAAAGTGATTAAAAGCTTCGTGCCACTAATCATGCTCATATATTTAAGTTAAACTTAAATTATTTTGTGTACACGTCTTTTGTGGGTACCCGGAATATGTACGTTTATATAATATATATATTTTTTTTTATATAATATACATATATATATGTATAATAGGTCACATATAACCTTTTTTTATATAAACATATATAGGAACTTCCGCGATTTTCAAACACTGCTTACTCGCTTTAAACTTTATATTCACAACTTTCTCAAAGCTCTTTTTTTACCATTATGCTGAAGGTAACAGTTGATTCATAATCAGTATTCAACCGATTTTAATCGAAAAGTAAAGTATAAAAATAAAAATATATGTCATAAAAGTAATGAAAATATAAATAATGTTTTGAGAAAATTATTCAATAATAAGCTACCCATTTTATCAATCGGCTCTTTTATCTTCAGTGCCATATTCTATTCAGTGAGATATGATACATTTCTATTCCGTGCCAATTTTATATTCAATTATTTGGCCCATTTCTTATAGCTTATTCAATTATGTATTTTTTCATTCCTATATATGAGGTAATAATCGGAGAGCAGTTTATACTTCCAATCAACATCTATATAAGCCTCATATTCGTGAGGAGTATTGTATGAATGTATTTTTAAATTTAAAATACTTAGTTTAATCATGCCTGATTTAATTACAACAGCCATTATCAAAGTTGACTTCTTTAATAAGAAATGGAAAAATAATTGAAACCAACAGAATAGTTGCATGGGCCGGAAAGGAAATGAACTCCCAATCTATAAAAATGCACGCATTCTGATATTGCGTTTCTTTAAAAATATAACAAACAATAACAGAATTATGTTACTTTGAACTGAAATTGCACATTAAATTATAATGTAAAAGAATACGTTCAATGAAGCATCTAAGTAGCTTTCCTTATATTTATTGCACTTTGTTCACCGATCGAATATCGATTCCAACAAAGTGCAACAGGTTCGCACTGTTCGTCTTCATCGTTGTTATCCAATTCTGAAGTCTTTTTTCCAACTCTTTCTGTCTGCACTACTAATACTTCTTCACAAGCTCGCTCAAATTCTACTCCACACTTGAGATCATCTTTTAAAGTATCGATTAAGTCGCTGGATGCTGGATTATCCTTGTCTTCAGGAAGGTACATTCGTTCGAGTCCAACGTCACTGAGAGCTCGGCTCACTTGTGCAATTTTGTGATCATCGTGAAGATGCAGAACAAGAGACGACGTAATCTGGAATATTTTTCCACATATTTCACACTGAAACGAGTTTCCATCTTCAGATTCCAGACAATGTATGAAATCCTTGTGTGAATGGTAAACTTTTTTGTGCAGAGCCAAGTGCTTCTCGTGGTCAATAGCCAGGATAAATTCATATGAACATATTGTGCAATAGAGGTAATGTTTTTCGTAGCGAGTGTGAGACCGTAGCCGATGGACACTCTCGCAAATTTTATTACACACAGGACACTTCAAACAAATGTGATTTTCTAAGGCTTGGAGTGTATCATAGAGCCCTGAACAATTATTGCACTGATAAGTTTTTCGAGAATTGCAAGAATGACGAAACCAATGTTTCTGCAGTTGGTGACAAAGATCGAAACCAAGTTTGCAGTAGACACAGACAAAACGACCGAATCGATCTCTCTTTATCGCAAAAGTTAAGGCCATCTCAGCCATATCCCAGTGTTTTTTGAAACTATTTTTTCTAGTCAAATTCATATTACAAACTTCGCATTGGTCCTGATGAGTGTACAAGTGTGTAAATATAGAACTTGGGTCTTCGTTACTGTATGTACAGAAGGAACAGACATAGCGATCGTCGAGTTTTTGAAGATGTGAAGATATATGCTTTTCAAAGGAAGAAACTTTAAAGAACATAGCCGTGCATGCAGGACACTTGGTGTACGGTTTGCCAGACTCGGTATACAATAGCGTGAGAGAATGAAATCTCTTTATCCAGCTGCTAATGTCTCGTTGATCTTTCATGTCAGTTGTCGCAAATTCATCAGGAATAGATCCAAAATCAACCCGGTCATCTTTAGTCTGATCAGCAATATCTACATCAGTATCCTCACTTACGATGGCCTGTGCACTTTCCGTGTCTATTTTATGCAAGAGAATTACTTTCTTATGCTGCTTATTACGCTTTGATTTGTCTTCTAACTCGGGCATATGTTCAGCACTCAGAAGAGGTTCTACCGAAATGGCCTCCTGGTCTTCAGGCTCTAATAATGTGATAATCACAAATTTATTGCTATTCGATGCAGCATCTACGCACGTAACAGAAGTACCGGTATCTTGTTCAGTCGTTACCGTTTGTTCTTCATAGCTTTCTTCAAGATGTTCTTCCCCTGTTTTGTAAGGAACTGGCAAAAGTTCATGAATCTTCAAAGCTTCGTTTAGATTTGGGTCTTTTGGCTCCAATTCCTTGCCAGCAATAATGGAGGCTCGTTTCTGTATCTTCTCATATTTACGTTTCTTCTGGCTCTTGTGGCGTTTTCGGTCATTTCTTCTGCTTTCAGAATCAGACAGCAACATGTTAATCTGCATGCGAAATGGATACCAATAAAATTCAGAAATTTCTTTCAGCACGGAAATTATTCGCACAACATAAATAGATCGTCAATCATATAGTCCTTCGTACAATGAGATCCCAGAATAATACAAATCTGTAAATACACGGAAAAGTGAAAGGACGTACACATACCGTCGTAACAATATTTATATCAAAGTAAGGAATGACCGACCTTTCTAGCGGGCTTATAAGAAGTGACATTCGTTGTAATCGCGGTTTGTTCATCCACGTTTGTCATTTGCTTTACCATTTTGATCGTAGTCGAAACGAACATCCAATAATACTCATGATTCCAAAGATTGAAACGTGCTCGAGCGGATCGACTGATTGGAGGCCGTTATTGCATTTGCATCAATTACAATTTTAATCGCAAATTCCGTCTGGCTGCAAAGTTTCGTGACAGCAGCGCCGGGTTTGGTTAGTTTCGCACTCGTTGCGCGTCGAATACAAAACATAATGAAGATATGTACTGAAGATATGTGACCTTTCTTCCCCTTCACCCCCTTCACTAAATACGTATACACAAATATGAAAGCGAACGATGACGATTATAGGTTAACGATTATTTTTCATATACAATAAAATGTCAACATATTTATTAGTTGCAAAATAAATAGTTATGTACGACTGCAGTACAGCGTATAAGTTATGGAAAACCAAGCTTAAATTGATCGTCGATAAAGAAGAATGTTTATATATTTTACCGACCGCTAAAGTGTATCCGTAATAATGCAGAGAGAAATTTTACATTTTGATAAATTACAGACATTGAATTTCTTGTTGGTACTACGATTATATGGATCATGTACAAATTCATTAAAACGAAATTGCAACATATGTGTTGGGGAATGTCGTCGCATATCATAGGTATCTTTTTATACATATGTGTACTGATGGAAGCATTCCTTAAGGGGCTTAGTCGATAACGCCGATAAAGCGACCTACACTCAATGGGGGTTCAACAGTAGTGTGTATAACTGAATTTCCATGTAGAATTGATTTAATAATGTGTCTAACATTATCTTCCTGTAGGATACGACACTTTATGATGTTATACAATATTTTACAACATTAATTAAAAAATATATTTTACAAGTAATAAGCAAGCACTCGAGGGGTTTTACAATTCCTAGACGTATTATTCTTACGGAATTATAGTAGAAGTCGAGCTTGCGAGCTTAATGAGGAAAAGAGTATTTTCTTCGTTACAAGAAGATAAAGGATATAGAGTATTATATGAAAGAATAATTTATTTTTTCTTAATATATACTTGGAGATTGTGCATTTAAATCTTTATTATATGCATTTTTAAACGCTTTACAATATGATAATACACGCAATTATAGAATTAATTAACATAAGATTATAATGTAATATTCGGTGAATACGTTCGAATGGACTGCAGATACAAAATTCAAACTTTACAATATACGAATGGTAATGCATTAATAAGAATCATTATTGTATTTATATTATACTAAATTAATTTTCCAATGTAAATTCAGTTTAATTTTGTTTTTTATATTATTTCTTTTTTTTCTTTTTTTTTAATATCTTTATAATTTCGAAAATATAATTTCGATTAGTAGTGAAAATTGAGCTAATCATTAAAAGATTAAATTTTCACCCTTGCGGTTGAATATTTCGCACTTTCTGGAGTGAAATTTCACTCTATATTGGATTGAGTCGAAGAATTTACACTCCAAACAGAGTGAAATGTCATTCTTAAAGACTGAAAATTCAATCCTTTAAAAGAACGGCTCGTTTATCACTCTTTGTAGAGTGAAATTTCACTCCAAGAAATTTAGAGAGTACATTTTTACTCTTTAAGATTGATATTTCCCTTTTTGGAGTGAAATTTTACTATATTTTGGAGCGAGTCGTAGAATTTATCACGAGTGAATAATTAGAAGAAAATAAGACATTATCACTCTTAAAGGGTGAAAATTTACTCTCTTAAAAGAATAGCTCAATTTTCACTCTAATAACAAATGTAGATTTTTTATTTTAATTCAAGAATGGTGTGGAACAGAAATTATTCATATACTCGGTAATGATTAATTAGTCATAAAGTCATAAAAAACTGAACTAAATGATTAAAACATCAACACTTAATTAAATTAACAATTATTTAGACGTATTCATTATTAAGAAAACCAATTTTTTGTATTTCTTCACTAAGCCAGCTCAGTATTTTACATTATCGTAAAATAAACAACGAAACCCAATGACAAAAGTAACTTCCTAGTAAACACCGCATTTGTAAACAAATAAATAAATAGAGGATATTGAGAATGTAAATGTTTCTACTAATAAATATATGTATATATATGTAATAATAATTAAATATAAATATCATTTTCTTTTTTCCCATTAATCGCTCGAATTAATTTAAAAATACTCATTGTTCATTCAAGACATTTATTATTCCAATAATTTCTCATATTTAATTCTAAGCGGATATTTTCCTGTAATTTTTTCCGTTCTCGGATAAAATGCGAAATAAGTCGTCCTGATATATAGAGTCTGAATTTATCAGTAAATTAATATTCAAGTTCATAAGCAATGCATAATATAATACGAGCATTAATAACAAACATACAACAAAGAAAAATAAATAAATAAATAAATAAATAAATAAAAAAAAAAACTGAATAAAAAAAAGTATACAGTCGACTTGAATAAAACTTCCTCCTTTTTTTTTTAAAGTAGGTTAAAAAATAGTAAATTAATTAATGTAAGTAAATATATAATTGTTAACAATAATTCGTCATTTTCAACTAGATGGAACTTCAGTTGACAACTTTACAAACAAAACCCGTATTTTTTAACATTAATTCCGATTTCAATGGGGTATATAGTAAAAATTAAAAAGAAAAAACAAAAATCTGAAAATTTCTTCTGCGAAGTGATAAAAATCATCGATGATTAGCAATGCGGAAAGCAGCGCATAATCCTGATGATAGACAAGAGCTAAAATCGTTCTCTCGCGGTTCTTTTACATAATTATATGCCATGCTGTCGGACGCATCGAAAAAGAAAAAATCACTGTCAACAATGTATAATGGTATATATACAATAGATGGGGTCTATAACAATATAATTGTTCATCCGCCAACGCGATTGGCTCTTGTCTCGTCAACTGTTATTATTTATAAGCGACGTATATAGTCGTATATAATTATAGGCTACGGGTACTCGTATATACACGCAGCAGCCCCCGAGAAAATGAGAAATTATCCTCATGCTGTATATGAGTACGAGAGGAAAAATGTGTATAAGTGGGCGCTGATTGTCGCGCCAGCAACGCCTTTATATATTACGTCAATCCTATATATGATGACATTTCTGCATTTGGCTAGTTTGACGAATTTAATGGGGCCCGAATATGGTTTCTGGTTCGCGCCATCAATCGGTATAGAACAATGCTACGAAGTAAGTTATGGACGTTTCAAAATGCAGCGATGAATATTCTATTACTATTTTTAATTCTACAATATTTATGGAAAATTTTTTACATATTTAATATATATATATGCTTTATGACGTATGATTGTTGTGCAGGGGAGTTTTGAATATATATATGCATATGAAATGCTATACTGTACTATATATATATTGCCTATCATCACAGTTGCTCGCTACTTTCCGCATTGCTAATCAATGATTTATCACTTCGCCGAAGAAAAGTTCAGATATATGTATACTATAAACTGGTCGTTCACATTATGCTCAGTATTATATGGTACAAAAAAAATTATGTAGAGATAAATACTAATATTGCAGTATTTCCTGACTTGTATTTAACTGTACTATTTATATTATAAGAGTTTCCTCCTAAGTCCTGGGAAAGAGAGTGAAATTAACTTTTCCTTATAGTTTCGATAATCCAACACAGGAGATCGTAACATTAAAAAGACCGAGCATTCTAGAGGGTCTTGATATATTGCAATAATGATGACGGAGAGGCAGATCCTGATGGACCAAAAGTTATGGCGATGACATCAATTGACGAACCAGTCGATGGTGGTGATTTACATCAGTAAATGATGTGGACTGAACTTTTACGTCTACAGGATACTCATTAGAATAAAACAAATTCGCGTCTTATTATATGTTATTATGTATTATGACAAGCTGTCCTTAATTAATTGAGCAATATATAAGATTTCTTAAGTCTAACATATTTATTTAGTTAGAATAGGGAATATCTCGGCTTCTAATTGGTCAATTAAAAAAAACCGATAACTTTTAAATTTAGTACTTTTTCCCGCAAATATGAACTATTTTTCTATAATTATTATACGACGCAAGGCAGGCGAAGTATTGAATTCGTCAACGAAAAAAAAATTTTTTTGTTGAAAATTAAATTTGAGCAAATTTTTCGTACTGCGTTCGTAATCGGCGCATCATAATACGTAAGTGGTATATGTAGTTTAAAAAAAAATCTAAAATAAGATATATACTATACGGAACTACACTCTTTTAGCTAAATATAGTTGCCCTCTCAGTAGCTCCTATTAAACACTTTTTGTGATAAAAATACATCTTGCACTCACATCTCTCCATTTTATTATACGTCAATATTGGTAGGACCCAATCCGTAGGTCGGACGAATTTGGTTTGCTTCGAATTTCCAATTCTTTGATATCAGGCCTTTTTCCTAAAGTGAAGAACGCAGCTAATTTAGACGGTCGTAGAAAATATTTTTCATATGATTGTATTTTTTATTTATAAATCATATTCGCCTATTTTAGTGTCTCAATACATGAATATAGATATGAAAAGTATGTGCATGGACTACAGTTTTTAGTTGGCTCAACTTATATCTGATTATTTTTTTTTCTTTTTTTTTTTGTATACTAACATAAGAATGTGGTGGGGGGAAGGCCAAAAGACATTATCGCATAAAACTGTAAACACGCATAACTTTATCAATTTAATATCAAAACAATTGATTAATGGCTCAAAATTCGCGGAAGAAAATACCGAATCTTAAGGTTTTTGGTTTTCTAAAATTGACCAATCAGAAGTCAAGGTATCTGTAATCTTGAATAAAATGATAATAATAATAATAATAATAATAATAAAATATTTATTAAAGCGCTATGTAATAACGTACTAAAATTCAAAAAATTGTATCTTCCTAAGTTTATTAAGGAAAATAATGATTGAGTACTCAAAATACTCGAAAATATAATATAGCGAAACAGTCATCGATTTATTAAAATCGACCAATTAGAAGTCACGATATCCCCGATTGCAACAAAAAGTTTGTTGAACTTAAGAAATCTTGTATATATTGCTCAATTAAAGACAGTTTTTAGTAGTTTAATAGTAGGTGATTTTGTCATAATAATTATTAAAAAAAAATACTTAAAATCCGTAGAATTTCATAACAAATAAAACCGTCATCGATTTTTTAAAATTGACTAATCACATGACGAGATATCTCCGATTCTGCAATCTCCAACGTGGATAATCAAATGTCTATATAGTATATTTTAGAACACAATGCACCCGTAGATTTTCGAAAATCAACATAAGAAAAAATAGTACCAGACATTTTTTCGAATATATATATACATATATATGTTTTTTTTTTTCACTTGCATTGGATTTAATCATGAACTTCTCGCTAACGGAAGAATGAGGGACTTTTTCACATATTGTTATAATTTCAATTCTTTAGTCCAACCTGCGGTACCAACGAGTAGAAGCTTTGAAAATGTTCATTTTTGAAATAATGTATATTTACCTACATTACTTATTCTATATATTTATTGAATATGGATACTTTTCTTTTAATTTATTTTAATGTTTGGTTTGATTTATTTTGAAAATAATAAGGTAATAAGCTTTAAGATGAACCCAAATGGACAATTGGTTATAAAAATTAACAGAATTGATGAATCATTATAAACCAAATTACCTATTATTTGAATATTAAAGTTTCTTAAATAATGACTTGACGCGAAGTCTATCTATTGTCCAGAGCGATGCATAAAAACGAAGCCTCTAAATTTTTCATATTTATCTTTTGTTGTTTTTCCTCTATTTCCAATATTCATAAATCCTAACTTATTCATAATTTTTACTCAAAAACCAATTACAGAAGTAGTAAACAACAAATAAACAATATCTAGGATTAAATAAAAAATGTTGAATGCACGGTTATATAAAATTTCTACAATTTGTCTTGCAAATACAATTACATGAGGTTTTCCAGAATATTAACATGTATATCGTTGACATGTTCAATAGAAAGTTTCGTTCGTAATATGTGCACCAATATACAAGAAAACAAATGGCGAAAATGAAAATAAAATTTCATCAGACTATTGTACATCAATGTGAAGTTAAAGACCTTATAATGATAACCTATTTACTGGAATAATGTGGCCTCATAACGGTATTTCACTAATTACATGTACATTTTACGAAGTTATGATATGACATAATTGTGCACTTGGAATATGCAACGTAACGTATAGGAATATAATAATATAGTGATGATGTAAAATTTTTAAAATAAAATGAGTATTACTCATTCAGATGATTTTCAAAAATACAGAAAACACCATAAAATAGCAATGAACTAACAACAAAATAGTAGTGATTTAACAATAAAATAATAATAAAAGAGTTCAATCGCATAATAAGACATTTTTTCCACACAAACTAAGGTTTGCATTCTTTACAGATATATTAAATACAGTATTTATGTTTAGTTAAAATTTCAATTTTTCTAGAACAAACTGTTCGTTCCTGAGGAACAGACGTTCGATTTTCACTTTAAGAATTCAAAGATTAAATTTTAGATAAAGGAAAATATCACAGCCTATTTTTTCATGCTTGTACATTTTTTACACCATTTTTCCTGATGTATTTTAGAAAAATTCATAAAATTCTTTTTATTTTCAAAATGCATTTTACGCATTTACAATTTATTACAGAAATTTTATGAAAAATATAAATTTATAATTTTAAAATGATATAATGAATAACTATACCAAATACAAGTTGACCACGTATAAATAAGGATCAAGATAATAAATTCGAGGAAATCATCGGAACAATTTCACAGAAGACGATTTGAACGCTACAAGTGATCGACAATGGCATCGGTATATACTCGTGAAAGGGGGGTCCTTATACCAAAAAAGAGCCTTTCATTTCTTCCGATGAGAATTCACTCGTTCCCTATTGTGCACGTAACGGAAGAAGAGACAAAAAATGCCGAGGACCACAATACCTGTATATATACATTCCAGGTGTTCTTGATAAAAATGTATACATTTTCCACGTTGTATAGGCAAACTCGTAATATTACATTGTGTAAAATCAAGCTAAAATATAGTCTGACGAAGTATAAATATTTCATAAATATTATTTTAATGAAAGTTAGGCCCCCCCCCCCCTCCTATTTTTCTTTTTATTATAATTGTTGAAAAAATGCACGACTTTTACTTGCAATTGTGTGGATTGCTCTTTTGAAGGGTAAAAAGACAGCTTCTCCGACTCTATATATATAGGAACAACTAGATCGGATGAAAGTAAAACACATTTTTTACACATGTTCGTGAGAAACGCGAAAACCCCCGAATGCCGGCGTTTTCATACGATATGACGTAATTTCCGGTGTGACATGCCCACAGCATTAGTCACCATTTCACCTTAGGAAAAGGGGCATGGTCTAGCCGTGTTATAAGACCACGAGATAACGATAGAGAGACGCGGCGCATTTATGATTTCCATAAGAAATGGAAAAATTGAGCATCGCCAAAAATGTATTTCGCCCATATCTTGTCTTAGAAAAGGTTTCAATGTGATCCTCTTATTGAATTGCTCATACATTTATTTAATACATTTCACGTTGAATATTTTTTTTTCATTTCGAGTGATAAATTATTTATTTAATTGTCATTTTTTCTTGGAACATATATAGTAATGTTTTGTTATATCTTATCGCATAAATATTTTTAAACGCGTATCGCTATAACTGTAAAAAGTCCATAATGTTAATTACTTTTTTTGTTTATCGGCTTTGTCGAAATTCATAAATCTTTCGGTAAATAGCCTTTCTCGAGTTATTAATATATTATTATGTGTCTTCAAACGAGTTCTTCGACTTAATTGAATTTATTACTTTGCATAAAATATAATGTGTCGAGGAATAATATATTTTCATAAAATTCAAAATTATGTTCCCTAGATTACAGAATATCAAACATGCACCTCATCATATAGTTGATATTCTGCAATGTTTTCTAGTTTGTTTATTACTATTCTTCATTAAATTTCTTACATGAAAAATATTTATTTTTTAATGTTCGCTTTTGACTTTTTTTAAAGTTTGTTAGTAATATTAAATTTGTTAATAATAATCATAAAATATTAACATTTAAAATCTGCAATATATATATGTGTAATTAGATTCATATATTAATAAAATAATTTAAAAATAAAAATAGAAATAATTAAAAAAAAATAGAAATAATTCAAAAAATATATAAAAATAAATGAATAAAAAAAAATGAAAAAAATGATATAAAGTGATAAAAATTATAAAAAAGATATAATATAGGTGTACCAGAGTTTGGATAAATCGCACTCTTGTGATTACAAGACGTATAACAACAGAGCGTTGCATTAAATTTCCCCATTAGCGATAATAAGTCGTGAAGCAATTTGTTTGTAGAGAAAAAAATAGCTTCAAAGCACACGAGGAAATGAGATACGACCTTGGATGCAACATTCGCGAAGATTGGCAAATGCACTGATAAAAAGATTTCTTTAAAAACATAATGTTGATAAAATTACGAATTTCGTCTTCGTGAGAACTCTTTATACACATATAGATTATTTACGTTACGAATCACGAAATTGATTCGTTCTCAATATAGGGAAATTTTATGTTTTTATTCTTCTTCCTGCTTATACATTTTATTATACGACATAAAATAAGAGATCTTTTACATATAAACATTTCGATAAAAAATTTTTCAATCCTTTCCTGAATTTGAACGTGTGTAATCTCGTGAAGTGATGCATGTAGTTTATTTATGTTGCGAGGTGATATTCTGGTACCAAAACGGATTTTATGCTAAAAAATAAAATAATAACAACAGGCAACGACTGACTGGAAAATGAACTTAAGGTTATTGTAACTAAAAGGAAAAAGAAACTTTTAAGCACAAGATATAATGTAAAAGGGGTGAATTGCGGTGGTGCTGTTTAGGGGTGGAAACTGGTTTTTCGCGACTTGTGGCGAAACGTGACCACCTTCTGAAAAATGTAGACAATATAAAAATCTACAACTTTTATTTAAAACAATAAAATGTTTAATTAGCAATAATAATTATAATTGTTATTATTATAACATATTTCAACAAAACCTAAAATTTTTCGAGAAAATGGTGAAAAACTGATTTTTCAGTATAATTTTATCTCACTAAAAAATAATTCAATTTACATGTAATTTTCACAAAGTATACCTTGTTTTGCCTTGAATAAGCATGATTTCTTTAATTAAGAAAATGAATAAATATATTATTTTGATTTACTATTAAGATGACTATTGAAGATTACTATTATTTTGATTAATTATTAAGATGTTCACATTTTTCGAAAAAAAATACCTTCATCTTCAATGGACTACTTTATTGATGTTTTTTTTTTTTATTCTGATATTCTATACCAGTGCTCATTCTGAATGGTATGTGCATGTTGGTTTATTTTACATTAAACTGCTTAAAATTAAGAAAAACCGAAAAATGACTTTTCAAATCATTCATTTCTCTAATGATTTTCAATTTTTTTAATATTTCTAATAATACTTGACAACAATTCAATGATACGATATGTTTTAATATAATATTACTACAATAAAGCTGAATGAAGTTTTGAAATAAATATTTTAATGGCAAGAAATTGTACCGTATTGACAGTCGTACTTTGACCTTGAAAACTTATTTCTCAGCTTTTTCTTCACAAATTAAGAGGTCAATTTTCAAATTAAATATTTTGAAAATTATACCCTACTCTAAAATTAGATTTTTTTCTTTTTTATAAAATGATGATGACTTAAAATAAATATAAAGGAAAAGTATATAGGTACGAGACCTATACCTGTTTGTATCTTGATCGAATTCTCGTAATTTCTTCGTTTCTACATTTTTTACACTCGAGATTATCTTTCCGGATGATGACGTTATAGGCACGAACCCGGGTGCATTCGTCAACAGTCTTATGCAATTTCATTGGAATCTTTCTACTCAAATGTTGCTTTTGGATATATATGCATTCCCCAAGAGTCGAGCCCCACATGCCCAAACCGGTTTTAGAACTGATTTCCAGATGATTGCTCCGTTGTTCACTGATAATTGTGATTTCATGCCTAGAAGCATCTTCTCTCAGTTTCAACTTTACCTGTTGTCGTTTCGTCCAAAAAATATGCTCTTTCCATGTATAATTTATGCGGCGATCGAGGTGTATATATGCCAGGGTGTTGAACACACTTTCATATTGTGGGATTGATTTGTCGTAAAAAAAAAAAAAAAATTAAATGAACTGTATTGCATTTTTGTGTATGTAATATAAGGTATCAAAATATATGCATTTAAAAGAATAATAGAAAAGTCACGTTTAAATAAAGTCTCTCAGGTGCTTGCAGCATATGTATATATATATATATATATATATATATATATATATATATCCTCCTCAGTAGAACACCGTTGACGATCAATAATTTTGAAAAAAAAGATATAGTGCGACCGATTTGATATAGTTAGAATTATAGTCATGTCAGCTGGATGAAATTGGGTATACTTACAGTTCATGGTATATTATTTTGAATATTGTATACAAAGTATATTCAAATGTTATATGAAAGCAATATACTTTTATTATGGTAAATATTTTGAAAATATTTCAATTAGTGCGGCGCAACATTTTAGTCCAAAATTTATTTCTACAATAAAAATAGTAATATTTAAAATTTCTCTCCATCAGGTATCGTTTTTCGTTGAAAATTATTTATCGTCAGCGTCGTTCTCCTGATGAGTTAATATAGTCACTCTATTTTACGACTGGTTGAAATTATGAATGTAATATTTTATGTATATAATGTGTTGTATAATATACATATAATATACATTATACGAGTATAATACATATATATATAAGGCAATACATATGTAAAGTAAAATATACATATATTATTAATGATAAAATATAATAAAATAAAATTGAAGTGAAATATATGTATATTAAATGATATATAGAATGTATAATTTAATTAGAATTTTTCTTATCAAAAATATACTTTCACAATAAAAGAGTTTGTGTGTGTTTGGAAGTAAAATTAAACCAGACAAGGGAAATGAGGAAAGTATAACTGATCAGTGATAACCAAACTACCGAATCGTTATCATTCTTATCACATTTGCAGAAAGCTATTGTATTTTACTTTAACGTGTACCGAAACAATCGTATAAAATTTATTTTTATTATTTACTGACATATACTATATACATATATATATTTTTTTTTTATCATATTTATTATTTCCATTCTGCCGTCGCTCCATTCAGTTTTTAACATTATTGAATGAATGTGTGAGGACACTTCATGCTAAGCGGGTCACCTTTTACACAATAAAAAAATATTAATTTATATATATGAAATACTGTTAAAGAATGTAATTTAAGTTTTAAAATTAATTTTTCGATTTGTTTCTACCCTAAAAATAAACAGAAAAAAATATAGAAAAATCAAGTAAGAAACTACTAGTTAATGAGGAATTCTGGCATGAGAGTAAGTATAATATAATACACGATAAATCGTTCGAAACCGGATGTCTACAAAAAAAGGACCCCTGGATCATTCCTAAATGCATATATATAAATATCTTCTTCACACTTTCAACTGCATTTTCCTTCAGCTTCAAGGTAATCGAACAAATTTTTTTTTTTTTTGTAAAGGGAATTTATTTTTGTTTTACATAAAAATCTGAAAAGCAAGATTCACCTTCTCTAACTATGTCAATATAGAGTACAAAAATCGTTTCATGTTTTTCTTTAAATATTATACAATTTTAACAATTCGGTGTACTAACAATATAATTCAAAATTATGTTAATGAACAAATATAAATTAATAACAATAATTATTCTAAAATATTTTGTCGTACGTGCGTACGTACGTTCGCACAAGACACAGGAATTTTTTTTTTTTGCATTTTTCGGTCGAAGGTAGGTCGACGGTTTGGGTCGAAGTAGAAACACAACAAAAAAAACAATAACAAACACACAAACAAACAAAAAACATAAAACAAAAACAAACGAAAAACACAACAACAAAAAAGCGAACAAAAATAAAATACGGACACAAAAAAAAACGAAACAAAGAAAACAAGAGAACAAAAATCAAAGACAACAAAAAACTAGGGGCTTCGCCCTGCGGCCTCCGGCCGCCAACCCCAATTCGGTTTATTAGTTCGCGAGTTATTTGGAGTACGTACGTACGTACGTACGTACAGCATGTCGGACATTTTGAGTCTCATGTCTTCAACCCCTGCCT
>JAPYZR010001652.1:0-22025 GCA_030522945.1 Trichopria nigra
CACACCATAGCCAATACATCATAGATAATCACCATATTTTTTATTTTTGTTCCAGACGACGGGTTTTCTCCAAATCATGTACACCACTAGGGCTCCTCGGAAAGTCAGAGATACGCGGGAAGCGCTATAACTCCGCTATTTTGGAAATTTTTAACAAAAAAAAAAATTTGATATATCATTTAATATGTGTGTAAAACAATAAAAAAAAATTATCCATCTAGCTTTCATATTTTTTTGTAAATAAATTCCCGAAAATTGACAAAAGAAAACGTCTCTGGAGTGTACTAACCCCTTAATTTACGAACCCCTATATGTACATTGTTTGTAATGTCCTGATATGGCAAGAACAATATAGCTGTAAAAATTCTAATTTTTCAAATATAGGATTTTTTCAGTAGATTTCGAATCAACAATATCATTAACGTGCAAAGGAGTTTAAAATCTTTTAAGTTTATGAGGAAGGTTAAAGCAGCTTACGATTGTGCACAATCAAATCATGTTCAAGAATAATTACAAAGTCATGTCTAGGAATAAAAGTGTATTTTATTATTATTTATATTTGATTTACCCTGTGGAATGATTGCCGCCCATTCCGTGGCCATCGCTCCCTCCGTTAACAGCTCCTTTTTCCACCGATAAAATAGGATCTTTGGATTGAAAGGCACCATAACTACTTCCGTTTCTGAAAATTGCAACAAAACAAAAAAAAAAAAAAAAAAAAAAAATAGTAATAATTAATAAATTAAATCAATTCATCATTTTAATAGATTTGAAAATGTTATGTTTGTGATTAATAAATTAATTGAGCTTTCAAAAAAGTATGTAGTGAAAATTCAGCAAATTTTTAAGAAGAATAAATTTTTCTTTAAAAAAAATGTCTTTAAAAAATGTTCTGAATGTTAAAGGTAAAAATACACAATTGAAAAATAGCACTTTTCGTAACATGTGCGTAAAATGGAGTTTATTTTTTGATACTATGCGTAAAATTTTATATTTTGACTGAATGCGGTAGTATCAATTTTTCACGTGGAGGAAAAGAATTAATAACAATTGTAAATAACTTTTTTAGCCTTCCATCTTCCTGATTGTTAGGAAATAATTAATGATATAATATTTTTATTCCATTTATTCAGATTGTTTATTTGTTTACGCACTCGACGATGCCAAAAGAACGTGCTATGCTCTCAAAATCTAAGTTAGTAGAATATTACTAATTTTTAGTGAAATGTTACTAATTTGATTAGTGAAAAACCGGTTACTCATAAATAGTAGAAAACTACTAATTCAAAGAAATTTTTCCATACCTCAACTAAAAAAAATTTGTTTCCAAAAGTTCTCATTTAATTTTGAATGATTTTTGCTGCAATTTTTTTGGTGATTGTATAGAATCACCCTTCCAGAGCCCAAACTTTGAAAAAAAGTTTCAATCTTTTTTTATTTATATTTTTATTGTTGTAAAGCTCTGTCGGTAACTGTTCTACTAAAGAATCAAAGACGTTGTATGTACTTCAACAATATGTATAATGCAAGTCAATAACATTATAGCGCAATATTGTATTTGATCGTTCCAGCTCGTACTGTTATGTACTAAATAGAAACTCATTTGACGAAACCTATAACGAGAACGAAAGAAGAAGATCCGCGAGCGTAGAGGCCGTTCACCGCACCTGGCGGCGGAAAATCTAACTACGTCGCATGTTTGTTTTGGAGGGTTCTAAAGTAGAACAGTTACCGACCTAACCTCGAAATACGAAAAATGCAAATTATAAATGATAGAAACTTTTTTTTTTAATTTGGGCTTTGGAAAAATAATAAAAATTTAAGTGAAAATTTTTGGAAATAAATTATTTTTCCATACCTTCGATTTTTGCTGGAATTTTTTTAGTGATTATATATGTTATATAGAATCACCCTTTCAGAGCTTAAATTTTCAAAAATCGTTTCAATCACATTTTATTTATACTTTTATCCTTGAAAATCTCGGTCGATAACTGTTCCAATTTAGAACCCTCTTAATATACTTCTGTAAAAATACAGGTTCCAACATAACATTTTATTATTAGTGGTAGAATATATAAACCAAACAGATGGTATTTGTTTTGAATACAACCTGTAATGATGAGAAATGCTAATTCTTTTTACCAATCAGAAGTAGTTTTAAATACAGGTAGTATGGATATTGATTGTCACTGCATGTATTTGGCAATACATATTGTTGTGTTAATATATACGAAATTCTACTTACCACTTAACGATTGGTATTAAAAGTTTAAGTATTTTTCTCATGGTATGTTTAAGATCCTGATATTTGTTCAAAAATTTCAAACAAAAACTTTGCCCATTTTTAATTTATACTAATTGAAATAGTAACATTGTATTACTAAAATATCATTAAAATGTACTTACTAATTTGAATGAGTAAGAAAAATATGTGTCATTTTACTAATTCATTTAGTAGAATTGAACATAAATAACTAATTCAGTAGTCAAATACTGAATTATTAATTCAAATAGTAGAATTTCTACTAATTCAGATTTAGAGAGTGTTTTTATAAATATTTTGAAAATCTACAATAACCCATACAATATTATGTAAATGAAAATAAACAATAACAATAACATAACATAACAATAAGATATGTACTTTGAAATATTGATAAATATTGTTATTGTCCACGATTTCCAGGTTTTCCACATGAATTAACCAAGTAAAAATTTTACGCACGGTCATGCTTATAAAACCTAATTTTACACCCTAAAAACGGTGCGTAAAATCGAATTTTACGCATACGTGTATCAAAAATGAAGTTTGCTTAATGTTAGAAAAATGCATCTTCATCAGAAATTAATTCAGATTAATCGTCAATCATTAAAAAAGTGATTTTTACCCGTCCATTCGATCTGCTTTGAAGGCGGTTTCAGACCCTGGTTTCGAATGTTTCTCCGGGGAATTTCGGGTAGATTTCGTGTGTAGTTCCATCTGGAAACAGTAAAGGCAGTAATGAAAATAAAGGAGCGATATATTCGTGATTCCTGAATGAATGAGCTAAATGAAACGGCAAAAATCGATGAAAAATTACTCGGCATTATTTGGCCAACTGTCTTGTTATTGCTAATGTTACAACTAACTATATTAATGACGATTAATCATGTGTTCTATCGCTATTTCTACGATTAACGACTTTTTCTTCACTACTGATAATATGAATGCGTTTTTAAATGCACTATTAACATCGAAAAACTTGATATTTTAACTTTCAAGAGGGGTCAAAACATCTGTTTTTGTTTGATATGAATTTTGTTAAAGTATTATATTAAGATATACGGTATATATATGTATATATATATATATATATATATTCGATTTCTATAGACAAAACTTCTTTGAAGTGAATGGAAACATCAATGTTATCTTTCTAATATGAGATTATAAGGTTTTTAGTATTTTCCCGTATTCATTTTTACTCTTTTAAAAAAGAGTAAATGAATTAATTTCATTGTTTGATTGAGGAATATTTTGTGAAGTAATATATTTCCCCGCTTCTAAATTTACTCTAATAATAATAATAGTAATATTAATAGTAATAGTAAGTAATAGTAAGTATTAGTATTATCGATTTTGAATGATATTGATAAAAAAATTGTATACATATATGGGCAAATCCATAGAACATTAAACTTTTTTATTACGTAGTAATGGATATGAAAATAAAATCATTTGTTAATGAAATGTTTTTAAAGCCTGTTGGCATTGTGTTTCTATATTACTTTAAGCATATAGCATAAGAACTGGACGTGTTTTTATAATTAACCTCGTACCGTATTTATAATTGACGTTTAGAATTAATCAGTGTAAATGTTCTCATTTTATTGGTAAGGACAATTTTATAAATAAATAAATAAATAAATAAATAATTTAAGAAAAATGAAAACTAAAACTCTTCGTTAAAAATTATTTTGCTTTGTTGTGTTACGTTAAAATAACAATAGGAATGTTAACGTAAGATACAATAAGATGCAATGAGATACAAAGGTTTGAAAAAGTGTAAATAAAATAAAAGATTACTTTGAAAATTTCATTTTTTAATTATTCATTTACGCCTTATAAAATGAATGCCATATATTAAAAATTGTTAAGTTTACATGATGAATGAAAATCGATTAAATTGATCAATCACCCATATATGTGCCTCTTTTACAAATAAGACAATGTTGGTTTAAACTTTTACATTCGACACGTGATCATTCAACGTTTATTACTTTTTACTACATCGTATTAAAAAAAAATATTTGTAATTATTTCTATTTGTGATCATAAGCAGTTTATAGTGCTTTTTATTAAAAAATAATCAGGGTATTACAATATTCTGCAAATGTCCCTTGACTTTACGAAAATTTAGCAAATAACATTGAGTCGGTCCTGTACCAACACTAAAAGCTCGGGAAGGTCACGTAACAGTATATTACCTAACAAGTGTGTAAAGTGTACTTTTATGCACGAGTTAGGTATCCAATTTTTTGTATTTTGGTGAGTGAAGATAATGCATAAAATGCGTTAGATGCCTCGTATTAGTGCTTAAAGTGAATATTTACGGATTCTGTGTGGTGTTATATGCGTGAAGTAAACAATTTATGCATGAATTGAAAGAGACACGCGTAAAGTTAAGTTTCACTTTACGCACGACTTATTTACTTTACGCATGTCATCTTCCAGCGTGCATAAAAGTTCACTTTACGCACAATTACAAAAATATGTTTGTTGTTTCTAAACATATTTTCTATAATGCCCATCCATGGTACAAACAGTTTCTTCCAAATCAAGTGAATTTTTGTTCACCACATTACATACGCCATTTTGAATTAAGTTTACCGTAAGGATAATATTCAGTCCTTTAATGAATTTTAGTAAAAATGATGCACGAGTGCGCGAATCTATGGAAGTATATATGCCTACATATATTCGAGGTATTGTTCGGCTTGAAAAAGAAAAAGATTTTGTTCGATACTGAAAGTTAAAGGATCAGTGGATTTGCCCATATACACAATCGTTGCCACGGAAACAGCTTTTATAGATGCTGTTTTACATGACTGACCACAAATTTTGCCCCAAAATTGAGGTGACGAGATATTCACTGAAAGTATACAGTGTTATTTTTCTTTATATAAAAAAAAGAATTTTTATTCTCCTTTAGTTGAGTGAAATTTTACATTTGGATCAGCTCATTTACCTTTATATAATTATAATTTCATGTGACATTAATAGTGCATTCAACAAAACTACAACACTCTACATTTAATTGTCCCTCTCTCCAATGAAACCAACGAAAAATGTTTTTATTTTATTTGTAATCAAAATCAAAATTTCTAGAATAATCAAAATTAGTATTTTTAATAATACTTTTTGTGATATTTACGTTTCTTACTTCATCTATAAATTTATTCGCACATGTTTTTGACGATTAAGTAATGCTTATAAATCCAGTGAAGAAGTTTCGTAAAAGTCAAAACAAAATCGTTATTTTTATGTTTTTTTTTTTTTTTAAGTTTTGCGCAATTGTTTCATATGTCTAAGAATATTTATAAGAGTATTTTCTCCTTGAATCAATGATCAGTATAAGTGTATTATTTGCCAACAACATTTTCCATTGATTTCATTACAGAGAGGTCATGCTCGTTATCGCACACGAAACGCACCGACTCCACAAAGGCGTTATTATGAACAGTGGACGATCGACGACGTGCGCGATTCACATTGTCGGGCGCAAAATCCGCCATTTCTTCACGGCCCTCTCGAACCCTCGAGTGTCTCTCGGAGGATTCTCTCTTGTTATCGAATAAGCGTCAACGATCCCCACTCCTCGCCAATGACATTTGTACCTAAACGTTTGTGGAACGACGTCCATGAAGATTCACGGATAAGCGTGGATTAATGCAGAATTTCAACGAGGTGATTTCAATGGTGAGTAAAATGCACTCTTGATTACAAGTATATATCCTCAATATTTTCAGATAACATATTTAAGGAAGGTCATGTGCTTTGAGCATTTTTCAAATGTAAATTTTCATTTCGTTTATCTTTTACAGCATTGTGATTTGTAATTTATGTTCATTGACGTGTAATTAACATTCTATAATTAACTTGATTGTCATATAAGAGTGTCAAAAGTTATTAGCATAAAAGACTATATATATATATGCTTTGTTAAGTTTATTGAGAGCATTCCTCATTAAAAAACAAAAGAATATTAATTTTAAAAAGTATTCTATTATATAATACTTAAAAAATCTTTGAGTATACACGTATAAAGTGGAACATTCTCAAAAAATCTGACATTGCTTTTACGTCAAATAAAATTTAATTGAACAAATGCAATCCGAAGCAAATCATTATTATTGTTTTATTATAATTGACATTATTATTGTATAATTTTTTAAGGAAGAACAGTAGAGAAGAGATTGGACGTGTTCATGATGACATGCGGTACAAATGTCATTGCTCAATGGAATGGATAAAACGGTTTTCTTCCATTGCAGCAACGGGGACACTGATTTTGTCTGTCATTGCGTGATTATGTTGGGTGTTTGTTTTTCACAATTCTTCATTGTTCGCTAAATTAATTCCAGTTTGTACAAAAAAAAAGAATTATTTCTACTTTTTCATTGATAGCTGTTTGCCAATTGTCGTTGTTTTTGTAATGACAAAAGTGATGAAAAAATTCATGAAAAAAAACACACATTATTATTGTTCGGGTTTGTGTATAATTGTTCAAGTTGATTATACAAGAAGGTCTGAAATTTTTATCGCGTAAGCGAACATCGAAGCAATGGCAAAAAATATATTAATTTTATTATTTCGACCACATTTTTATTTTCGATTCGGTTGAAGTTGAAATGAAATTTGTTTAAATTTCTTTATCCAGATTCGTATGATAAAATCATATTTTACATATATATATAGACTTTATTAGTTCATTTATAATTGTTTTATAAATTGTTCGGGCGATTAAGATTTTTCAAGGAAGTAACATGTATGTAAACAAACATAGTCTCCGATCAATTATATTATGACAGATGTGATCTTTTGCTATTCGTGACTACATATTTTGCTATAAATTGGTATCTATTTACAATTACGCCCAGATTAACTCTCAATAAAAAATTCATTTAGCGATAATTGCACAATGGCAAAAAAATACTCGTGTACATTTATAAAATTATAATATACATATACTTATAATGTACTATAATTACATAATGTTCTCGATTTATCATCAGTGTCGCAAACGAAATCTTTCCATTGGCGATCAATGTGTCGACTATATATGTCTTGATGATTCTACATTTGAATAAACAATTTTATGTAATTATAGAACTGCAAGGAAAAATGACGACGATCTGAATGGCAGTTTGTTTATTTTCGTACGATTATTTTCGAAATTAATTTGGAATTCAATGGAAAGCTATAAGGCTACTCGGTCAATAATGTTAATTCCTAACTTAAAATATTTCAATTAAACAGAAATTAGATATATTTTCAAGTCCAAAATCTACTTTAGGGCGCTTGTAAGTATTTTTTATGAATGTACGTCAATTTTCAGCGATATCATTTATAATTGGGCGAGAATTCGAAACAATAAAATTGAAATTGCACTACTATAATTCGCTTGTTTATTCTTGCGAATTTTCGCCGAATTCTGCACCGATTTCCCTAACGAAACGCATTAAAGCACCCTTAAATAGATTTGAACTTGAAAATTTATGTATTTTCCCACATAGCAATGTAACATCTCGGTGATGTCTCCGGAACATTTCATTTGATATGTTGACATTCTAGAGACCTTCTCAGAGACATTTTGGAGATATTTCCAGAAAGTCTCATGTCCGCCTTATTGATATTCTAGTGACATTTGTAATATTGTACGGGCATTCTAGAGACTTCCTGGGCATATTCTGAAATATGACCGAGACATTCCCGATGTTCTGTAAATATTCTGTGAATATTTCCAAAATATGTCAAATGAAATGTTTCCAGAATATATCATTTAAAATGTTCTGGAACATTTCTTGCGAAACATTCTGACAATGTCACATTTGAGAAGTTTTGAGACATACGTATAGAGTGTTACAAATGAAATGCTTCCAGTATGTTATATTTGAAACATTTTGTTTGAGACATTTTCAGAACAGTCTTGAAATATTTCATACGAGATGTTTGTGACATCCTGTGGACATTATGGAGACTTTATTTCTATGTAGGTTATGTTTAATTTGAATATTTTAGATTAGGAATGGACGTTATCGACAGAGCCGCTTAAGTCCTTAATGTTAAGTCACTCTGATGAAAGTGAATCATTCTTTAACATTTTCGATCCAAATTCTGATAGTTCAATAATACTTCAATGCTTTTTCGTTTACTGGCATGGGTAATGCAATACGTGACATAATAAGTTTATCAATTTTTATCAATATTTTATAATAAATTTAATCGAAAATACATTGAGAAGTAATGACTATTTCTCTGTACCTTAGAAAGTAAAAGTTTCGCGTTGATAAAAATATCACGTTATTGCCCAAATGAAGATTGATTTTCAATCTCGTCAAATCTGGACAAAAATGAGTGAAAACTTTAACGTAGAGAACTAGGCCAAGACCAAAAATACTCTTGAGGTATATTGGTGCCAGACTTATACACGTATAGGTGAAATTATGCGATTATATTGAATTTGAATGTTATTCTGTGTGAGAAAAGAAGAGAAATAGTGAGAGAAATTGAATGAATGAAAAAAAATGAAAATGAAAATTGTCGGTCTTTTATGAAATATATGTCATATGTGATTTAGTCAATTTACCGTTTCTCTCTCACAAGTAAACCTATACCGAAGTGTACATCTCCGATTTTTATGAAATTTGGATATGTTGTAAAACTAAAAGACACGTATTTTTTTAGCGACGCAAAAACATATACTTAAAAACATACCCCAAAATTCGTAGTTTACAAAATTTACAGTTTCTACTTTCGAATACGTTTTAATTTTAATTTTAAATTTAATTTTCTTTTAATCTCAATTATTAAACTTATTTAAGGCTAAAAAACAAACCAACAAGTTATTCGAGACTAAAACTATATAATTAATACAATTACATAACTGCAATATGAAAATATTACTGCAATTTTCTATTTTTGATATCAAACGACTACACGTCCGATCTGCGGATTACCAAAATTTTGAATGAAATCGTTTTCAGATTAATAATTTCGTTATTGATAGATAATTGCCCCAGTGAAATTATAATAAATATTATTATTACTATATCCAAAGTCGGGCACAATAATTTCTCAATTATCATTTAGATAGGGGGAATCCTAGAATGAGCATCTCGGTACAACGTCATTTGGTATATCTCGTGAAACAAAATATTACTTTATTTTCTTTTTTGAGCCTTATGGCAATAGATAAAGCGAAGTTTGATAAAAACGGTAATTATGCCGAGCCCGCATATAACCGCAGTATTTGCAATGTTTTTGAAGTTCAAAACATTGATAATGTGCGGTATACAATAGTCTTTAAACAGCTGTAATAGTACATAATAATACATAATAAAATGGAATGTCAATGTGGACTTTTCAGACACTAATAATATTTCGGATTTTTGTTTATGTAATTCCGGGGACTTTTCGTCAGCAAGAATATATATGTGTGATGATGATGATGATGAACATTTAAAAATGTCTATTGAAAGTATAAATTCATGCTGACGAAAAGTCATCGGAATCGCAAATGTAAAGCGGAGCAATTAAGAATAACAAGTCCCGTTGAAAAGTAATAATTTGGCACAAGCAATCGTCTAACATGTGTATAAACCAAAAATAGTCACGTGAAAAATATGAGAGAGCACGTTCGTTGTGTCATCGGATCAGTATTACGCATATATATATATATATATATATATATATATATATATGCAGCATAGTTATCAGGTGCATAGGGTGTGATTTCTGGCAACAAATTGTCGCCTGTCGATCTTATTGGCTCGGCGATTGCCAGATTCGGAAGTTCGATTTTAACTAACAACAATTGACGTCTGGTATTTGTTAAAAATTGTAGCCTTGATATTGTACGTGGGTTTTGCGCCAATTTATTACAAATAATTGTTGCTTTATAAAGTAAAAAAGAAGTAGATGAAGTTAACATTGAAACAACGAGTATTCCCTTTTTTCGAGGAGGAACTATTTTGTTTTTAGTCTGAAAATGTTCTCAAATTTAAAATACGTAAATTATGGATTAAAACTGTACAATATTAATATTTGATTGTAGTTAGAAAATGCTTATTTATCTTTTAGAAAAAATGGGTCGAAAGAATCGAAGGATCCAAAGCACCGTCTCGATCAAAACTGAAGATCGAACGATTATATTTTGTTTCTTTTATCTCTTTTGTTTGAAGGAATCAGAAACTTCATTCATTCAATATTCCAACTTCAAATATATGTAGACAACAATATATACATATACATATATGTACAATTTGTCTGTAGATATTCTTTTGTATTGCATCTGCCACATCGAATCAACTATTGTCTATTTTCTTACGTACCATCCGCCTCAGGAATTTCAATGTTTAGTAATCTTTGTGCATTTCAGAGACCAATTTGATCTGTTTCCCAATCGTACCAATCGCCGTAAAGGAAAATTATATTCGTCCCGTGAAATTTCCACTAATTATAAAATCATATACATTTTAAATTCGTTCTTTCAAGTCGTCGAACGTTCAACATATTCTTTGAGATTCCTTCTGGATTATTCCTTATTTAATGTAAATTTTCATTTATTTTATTAATTATAATTCGAATATCGTTAGCCATTTTATTTTGCGTCTGCGCAGTCCAATTTTACGTTAAAAGTACCCACATTCGTTGGGCAATTGAGTAGGGAAAAGTGCAGGAAAACATTATGTTCCGAAGTACTACTTCATAAATATTTAACAATTAGTTTAAAATATGCAAAAACTCCTCTACTGCGATTCGAAATAGTTGAAACTATATATATTTACTGAATTCTATACCTACTGAAATTATCAGTAGGTCGACTTCATGGTGCCAAATGTAACCTAAAAATGTCACTGCAATGAAATTTATTAGTCAAAATAACAATTGATAATGCATTATCTCATTGTTAATTACAGTCGAATTTCAATTACATTGCATTTGAGTATCAACGGATGAACTTTTGTTATTGTCTTTAAATTGATCGCCTTCTTACATTAAAAAAAAAAGTAATTATACAGAAAGAATGTAAAACCATTACAAATTTTGCAGTGCGTAATTTAGATAAGTTAATATTTGTAATGCAATTTTTATTCCCGAAAAAATGGATATTAAGTTGGTCACCTCTTAAGCTTTTTTATAAGAATACGAAAACATGAACATTTAAGAGCTACTATTTCTAACACGAAAGTATCCAATCCAAATTGTTTTCCACTTATATAATATCGCCGACATCTAAATAATGTATACCAGAAACGAATATACATTTAGGTGCAGGCAGCTCAAATTTATTTTTAGAGAACATGTATATATGCATCTTAATTTCTGACTATTGAAATAATTCTAATTTCTGGCTGCAGTTCAGTATAAAATTATAACGACATTAATATATATATATAATTTACTTATATTTAAATATTATATATATATGTTTATTTTTTTATTATTTATTTATTATATTTATTTATTACTTTTTGTAAAGGTAAAAAAGTAAATTATAGATTATAAAATTATTCTTTAATTCATATATCGTATATGTGTTAAGAAAAGGAGAAAAACCATCGCTTAATCGATCACGTCATTATTATACTGAAACATTATTGTATTCGATTACTCCATTTAAAGTAATAACATTTTTTAAAAATGTAACAAAAATATTTCGAATTTTTGTTATAAATTTTAAAAATGTATAAGATTGGGAATACGATTAAAACACATATAATGGAAATATTAAAAAAAAAAGATTTTTCTTTTTGGAAATTTTTTCACATATAATGCAGCTCCCGATTCAAATGTGTAAGAATTAATTTAATTAAAATATTAAAATATAAAACAAATGGAAAATATCCTAATAATGCCGAGAATATACATGAATAACAATTGTATATATTTATAATACCATTAGGTCGAAGAGAGCGAAAATGTACCGAGGACATTGGAGATAAAGAGTAAAGATTATAAGCAGTATCGCGGACAATGTAAATCGCGAGTATTGTTGCAAGGCCATAATAAATCTTAGGTAATCTCCATATACAGAGCCAACTTTCTCACGTCAATTCGAGTCGTCAAAGAGCGTATAACAAAAGCCGCTGATTGATTGATTGAAGGCGGCCAAAATAGGGCCAGACAATTTTGGCCATATTCATCAATTGCCATACCCGAAATTATAACCGGGAGATATCTCGGTTTGTTGATGCCGAATTCAAGCTGATTGACAGTTTCGAGTGAGTGTTTTCAATCTTTAATGCTATACCTCCTGCTGGTCAGTTTAAAGTAAAAATAAATGGTAAACTTTAAAGACGTTGAACGTGTAAAATGATAGACTTTCTATTTCAGTCTCGTATATTTTCAATTTAAAAAGTCATATATTAATTAGAATTTGAATTGATGGTGTGTTATGTGACTCTCAAATTAAACAGCATGCAGTATAGTCTCCCCTTATTTTGCTTTTATTTCTCGCGGTCCTCTTCTATTTTAAGGGGGAATGCGCAGGTCACCATTTTCAAAAAATCGATTTTTTTTTGTTACTGATTATTATTAAGCAGTAAAGTGCATTATTGAACTTTACCGAATTAGTGGAGGACATATTGTAAGTCCCTAAAATCAATAATCCTATAAGTAAGTTATCAAGATTTTATCTTTATTGAAAACTTTGAACGCGTTTATCTCAAAACAGAATTCTTAAAGTCGGATGGACATGAGAACTCGACAAATAATGAACCGATATTTCTTAAATTTTACACAATTGAACATCTTGTTTAAGATAAGATGTGCTCGGGGGCGGAAAAGGGATTTTTTTCAAAAGAACTTGTTTTACAATGAACAAGCGTCGATGTTTTTTTAACGAAAATCGTGTTTTTCATTTTGAAATCCTGGGATAATTTCATCTACTAACGTAATCTTTTATGTTTTTTGATTTGAAATGAGCCCATCTCGGTTTATAATCTCCACAAGTATAATCCCTTTTTTCGGAGTCGAGGAATAATAGTTGACAACTATAATAATTATTAATATTTTTTTTCGAAAAAAGAAATCGCGAATAAAAAAGCGTCGGTGATAAGGAGAAACGTTAAAATAAGGGGAGTCCTAGAATAATGTAGAAATTACGATTCTCTTTTCGAGTAAAAATTCATTAAAAAATTCATGGTGAACATTTTTTCAAGGGATAAAAGTTCACACAAAATTATGTATGAAGGGAATATTTTTCTTTTGTTCCATAATTTAATGATCATTTTCGAAATAAAGACATCAAAATACGTAGAAATTCATGTACTTGAAGAAAAAAAGATTTGCACTAATTACTTTTAAATTAAAAGTAATAAATTAGAATGATTTTCAACTTTCTCCGTTTTATTGTAGAAGTTATTAACGTGGTATAAAATATATTGTTCGTACCATTATATATTGACACCATTATTCTCATGGTTTGTTCAGTCATTTTAATGGTTTATAGATTCATACTATGGTGATATCAACAATAGAAATCACGTAAAACTCATGCTTGTTAATGATTACGACGATATAGTACTCATTTCATTAATTATATTAAATGTAATATTATTTACGAAATGTATTCTTAATTAATTAATTTAATTAAAAATTTAATTTGCGTCGGAAAACACCAATAATGCCGTCATTAACTCCGACATTTGATTCTAAAACAATTATCTCAAACTGTACTCAATCGCTCGAATTAATCATCTGAAACATTGCAAATCATTCGTAATAAATGTAACGTGAAAAACTAAAAAAAAAATGGCACTCGAAATCATGTCGAGACAATAAACGCAAATGTGCAATTCGCCTGATCCGCCATTTATGTTTACTCGGGCTACTCAAACCGTGCGCTCTATGACCTGCTAAGAGTGGCACGATTGTTAATTCTATCTTTAGCGAGCTTACGAGGCGGCCAAGCTCTTTTCACATTTTGGAGTTCGACGAACGAGAATGTCCCACAATTTCGTCTCGCTTGACAGTCGTTTTATTTCGCGAATCCAAAAACAGGTGAACTAGACGAATATTTCTGCACGAGCGAGCTTTTTTACCGGCCTATAGGTGACGTGCGGTGAGCTTTTACGTTGGGAGTAATTACTAAATGTTTATTATTGTTTTTATATTCATAAATACTTTTATCGACGGAAAAAGAATTCATACACCACTTTTTTAAGGAACGACTTGGATTTATTAAAAAAGCACATTACGACACACTACCGCAGCATAAAAGCTCACTGACAAATCAAACAAAATCATGATATAGTTACATAGTATAGTTCACCACCTAAACTGTACACGTGTACTATTATATTAGCAATATCGTCAAAATTTTAAAATTTAAAATGGCGGATCCAATATGGCCGACTGAAATTAAATAATTGGCACGGTTTGGATGACAGTCTGAATACGGGGGTTTTCGAGGTTCCTAATTGAGAATCTGAAGTCGAAATGTAAAGATTTCAAATGTCGGATCAAATATGGCCGACTAAAATTTTGCAATTTGCATTACCACTGTCATCCAAATCATGACAACTATTTAATCAATTATTTCGTATTATACTACTTTCGTAATGTTTTCGAAACCGGAGACCAAAAATGACACGAGAATTTTTGTATAATTTTACAGAGAAAACTAAATTTCATTTGCAAAAATTTCATTTCAATTATCAAATTTCCGTCGCCCATATTGGATCCGCCATTTTGAATTTTTGAATTTTTACGATATTGCTGATAATCGTACACGTGTACAGTTTAGGCACGCTAACGCAATTTTTATATGTGCGTTTCTATTCTGTATTTTTTTTTTTTAAGAAATGGAATTTTTTTTGTTACTTTTCTCATTTTAGGCCCCTAATAGGTCCGCCATTTTGGTTGTTCGCCATACGGCTTTAAAAAATAGATATTTTAACGAAAATTAAAACATTAATTTATCGAAAAATATACTTGATGGTAGTAATATATATATGCATAATGTACTTTTTTCAAAGATTCAAACAATTTAAATTCCGATTAATTTATGAAAAATGTATTCTGTAAAAGTACGAGAAACACGACCGTCTTAAAGAAGTTCCACCTAATAAGCACAGGGACGCCTAAATATTTGTACTTCAGTCATTAATACTTTCGATATCGGCGCAACGAAAAATGTATAAACACCGGAAATTCAACCAACCGTGCCGTACAAACGAAATTTCTCCGGTGAGCGAACTTGCCGACACAATAACGGTTAAATGTACGAAGCACGGCCAGACCAGAAGGCACTCGAATAAATGACAGGAGGAGTTCGCAATGGCACAAAACGAACAATTTTTTTTTGCAACCAATCCCCTTTCACTTCCGGTTGCTCATGTAATCGCGAAACATCGAAGTTAAAACGGAGAATTGTTTCTTCCAGATCGTAACAATTAAGAGTCGTTGAAGGAATCGTAACAATCGATTTTTAGAGCACTTTGGACATTTTGATTTAATGTATACAGGGTGTTTGTTTAGTAATCATCATGTTTCTAAAATTTTTAATCCAACATTATTTAACTTTATTTGGTATATAAAATATATTTTTTATATATTACATATGTTTAATAGTTCGGTAATCTATATTTTCGTAATTTGAGGTTAAATTATATAGGGTGTCGCTACGGTCGTACCAGCAGGTGGCGCAAATGTCGGTCTCTCCGATTGGTCAACTTGAATCGTCGGAGAATCGAATTCTTTGGATGCTATTTAATTTTGCGAAATAATGATGCGACCGTCATTTAATGATCCTTTTACAGTAGAGGGAACATCTGTTTCAATCTTATACTGTTAAATGTTTTAATCCGTTTTAACAAAGACATATTGATCAATGTGTTCTCAAAACGGAAGTGCATACGGAAGGTATAAATAATGTGAAAAGTCAAAAGAAAAACATACAAAAATAAAATAAAATATCGACTTATACTTAGCGATTACGAAGTTGTTAGAAAGAGGGACCTTGAGAAAAAAATGGAAAGTGTAAAAAATAGATAAAGAAACGCCTGGTTACATATCGTTATATATTATGTTTCTTCTTGAACGATCACGCGTTTGCGATCACATTAATGGCTGATTGTGTCGAGTTTAGCGAATACGTCACTCTCGCATGTGCACGCGATGCCGACTTAGATATGGATCAGTTTGGCAATGAGTTTCACGACACTTTAAAATAGATCCCTGTCCTCTCGGGAGCTTTCCAACGATCGCCCATCTATCGACAGATTGCGAGAGCGAAATTCGGACACTAACCAAAATAACGAGTTCAGCTGGCGAAAATTTCCTACGGCTTCGCGTTTATATCGCCGGTCTTTATTGAGTGACTATTGTACTGATTATATTCGCTGATTATTGATTCGTGAATTGTTAAAATTCATTCGTCTCATTTCTACTATTCTCATCTAGACATTTATATACATGGAGAAAAGTTTTCTTTCTAAATTTTACAATAACATGATTTCAATTTGAGGACGGATTTTCGTCATGAGAAAAATTGCAATTTTTTATAATAAAAATTGTTACGACGAATGGCAATTTTTCTTCATGCTTCAATTCAAAACGTCATCTGGTATGGTAAAATTAACAAGAAAATGTTTCTCCCTGTACATTTTTGCGAAGATAAAAGTATAAAGATAGTGTCTCATAACTCGCCTGTCTCACACATCGGATAAAACGTAAAATCTTAAATTGAATATATTTTTTTTATACAAATTTCATATGAAGTTGAAAGAATAGCATTTGATGTTGACCAATCAGAATGCTTGATTGTGATAGAGGCGCAAAATCTATTGCCATCGCCAATAGATGGGTTATCAACAATAAATTTTAAAATTTAAAGTAATTTAAGATTTGAAAGTAATTTTAATATTTATTACGTTAAACATATGTTAAATGATTAAACTTTTTGTTAAATTCTTACTTCTGAGACACCCTGTATAAACCTTATAATCTCCAGGGGAAAAATGAAATATATATAATTATATATAATACATGTACAATCATATATAATTGTATATTATTATATGTACTTTTATATATATTTGAAAACTGATTGCGAGGGGCTTTTACATTTGTATATAATTCTATATAACTGTATACAATTATACATAAATGTAAACAATTATATACTGCCAACATTCATTTTTTTCCGCGGTCTTTTGTGATATTTATATATGACATGTAATATATATTTTTGATTATTTGATTTAATTTTTCTTTTTTTCCTTTAGTCTGCCAATTAAGGTCTAATTGTGTCAATTCCTGTCAATGCTTGTCAATTTGTAAAAATATCCTTTATTTATCGCTTTTGGTTAATTTTCTGAAAGTTTTCATATAATAGGACTTTTACACACGCACAAACACCCCCTTTTATATATATATATTTATTTATTTATATATTTATTTATTTATATATAAAGTTGATAAAAAGTTTTCTTAAATCTTATCTGAATTTGTCAAATGAACAGTTGATATCAATTACGATCTATCGATATATATAATTGATGCGAATAAGGAAATATTAAAATAGAAAACTAAACTCCTTTGCAGTTATATAAGTAAAAGTATTTTTTTCAAGAGACAAGTTTACGCTATTGCTAATTGGAAACATTAAGATTATCGCACCGTCTTGAATGAAATGTTTTCATCGATAAGAACAGTACCGAGTTACGTGCGTACTCGATGCACTTCATTGTTACGAAGGATCGAACGAAATGTCTCTATTCAAACAATATTATATAGTTTCAGCGATTATTCGCATATCAATTACACACACACACACACACACATATATATATATATATATATATATATATATATATAAATTGTTTATTACATATTATATAATGTATACATAATATAGATAATAAATATAATGTTTATTTTTTTTAATATATTATTAATATATTTTTTATTTATATATATATATATAAAATATAATAAACGAGTAAAACTTTAGTAAAATGTGGCAATATTGTCACTCTAAAGAAGTGGAATTTTACATTTTCGTTAAAAAAAAAAAAAACTGAAAAACAACTCCAGAGATAAGCGATTCGATTATCGCTCCGAATCGAGTGAAACGCAATTCCTAGAAATTTCGAGTGCCGAACGTTGTAACCATAATAATAAAATACGTAAATATCCGCCATGCCGAGAAATTTATTGAAATCTATTTACTGGGGGAAACTTTTTACACTGACTGTACAGAATTTATTCTAAAGGAAATTTCCTACAGCCATTTCAGATGTAACAGGTACGTGTATGTGTTTGTGTATTCGCGACACAATATTTAGTTTCACAATATGTACCGCGAACTATTCGAGTTTATTAACGTGAACTTTCATGGTCTGTAGATTCTGCGTTTATTACGCATCTATGGCACTTGTATGTATTATACGAATGTAATATTTTATTTTATTTAAAAAAAAAAGGAGTATTATCAATTTCGGTAGATATTATATTTTTTTAAAGCAAATCGTTAATCAGTACATTATATATAGACTTATATAATATTCGTAATAAGTGAAAATGAACTATATTCATTTCATTTTTTTCACTTCATTTATACTTTTATACAGATTTGGAGTGTTGACCATACGGAGCTCACGATAAACTTTCTTCAAGTTTCAAACTCTAATATTATTATAATATGAGATTAAAGGACATTAGAATGAAAATAAAAATGAATTTCTAATGAAGTACTTTAAGTTTTTCATCGTGACACTCTTCGCAGTACTCGTGTATACTCGAACGTTATAACCGAATGATTTTCCATTTTCAAAGAGTGATTCAGAAACTTAATGATTATAATCAAATCATAAACGGTAATAAAATCGATTGTAAAGTTGATTTTATTATACATGAAATAAGTAAAAAATACACACGTGACGCTGATTATAGAATGAATCACTATTTTTTTCGTTAAATCCAACGTCTATCGTGGAACTAAAAGGATTCAGTGTCTGCGGTAACTTGGTACACTATAACGGCAATAAGATATTTGTGCAAATTCCACTTGATTTATTTCTGCATCCACGAAGTTTCACTATATAACATTCACTATATACCATTCACGATATGTTGTCAACTTTAGAACAACTATAAGTACAACGGGAGCATGCGGGAAATGTGTACTGAATTCTTATTTCTAAACTAATGACTCAATGTTCCGAGGTCTTCATTAAATTTCGAATGAAAAAGGTCACGTGGTACAAGTTGACTCGGCTGATAAACCTTTATGACACATACTATACTTAGTGATATTGACCAATCAGACGAAGTGTCTCCATTCTTGCATTTCGATTGGTCGTACAGCCATTGATTCGAAATTGAAATTGAAATTTGTTATAACTTAATTTTCTTATACGTATATATATATATGTATATAGATAGGAAAAAGCGTGTTATTACCATTCTCGCTGGTGTCTATTCTAAACCGTCGATGTATATATGGCGCTATAATATAAGGAGCTCTCCATTGAACGAGTTTCGCCACGGTGAAAACTCTTTGGTCAATGTAATCGATAAACTGCTTTAACGTAATAGCAAACCGGATTGGTAGCGGTCGAATTGCGCGTATATGTATATATGCGATTATGGAAAATTTCAATTATTTTTTATCATTAGAAAATAAGGAAGAACGTTTATTTAGAGCCCGCACGCTTGATAAGCGCGATTAAAATAGTCCGGATGAAATAAACATACATTCAATATTTTCATCTTTGTTTTGCATCTCTTTTTTTTTAATAATGCTGCGGCATGTGATAAAACTTAAGTTAAATTTAAATTATTACATTTCGTCGATTCGTTCATTTATAATAATAGAATACGTACCGACCGAGCGAGACTTATTTATTACAAGTACTGCAAAGTGTGTATATAGCATGTATACAACTTCCAATTCGAAGTTTATGACTCATTGGAACTTGCGAAAGATGAAGAGACGAGAGAGTATACATTTTTTAATTGTTTGAATTAAAGTACATTACGATGTCAAAGTGTTGTATGCTATATTATGATATCAAAATACCGTAAACTATGATTAACATATGACATACGGCGTTAAAATATTTTTATACATTTTTTTTTCTCTCCAGGTAAAGGTAATGCGACAAAAAGTTATCTTGATATTGCACAATGCAATATTATGTCAACCGATATCACGATTGAGTAATTAAAAAAAAAAAAAAATGTTCAGTAATAAATAAACAGTGTTTTTATTTGTTGCCTTTGGTTTTGTTGATTTTATTCTTTATATAACATTGTTTATATATATATTCAATATAACGACTTGGAAATGTAATGAACTATAGACAGTCGTGTATAGGAATTACGTTAAATAAAAAGATAACAATTCGTTTTGAAAATGAAAATTATAATGTATGACTCAATAATGCACACACATTGTGATCCCACTCCAAAATGAAATTCAATTTCACTCTAACCAGCTACATTGTTTATAATGTCGTTGGGACTTTTGTTTTGGTGCATCAAGAAATTTAATTTCTCAGCTACTTCTTCAGTTACTGTCTTGATTTTATCCGAGATTTGAATTACGTCGCGATTAACCAGAATTTCAGAAAATTAGACGACAAGAATGTCCGATTGTCAAGGTATTTTCTAATTCATTATATACAAATAAACCATGACAGTAAACCAATTTTTCATTAAAAATAACGTGACTATATCGGGAGCCAATGACTTATGTATAAACGCCTTAGCTTCTTTTTTCTTTTGTAATCGGATAATTATATTTCAGTTACAATCATTCAAAGGTCCCGTGTATGCATGTCGACGATGACGTCATTTCATAACTTAAAAAAGTGTCGATCAAGGCTTCAAGTATGCATTTAGTGCAATGCCCCAGTAATCGAAAGTTCAATGACAAGAAAGATTGGTCAAATATACCAAAAAAAAAAACCGTATTTAGTACCACTCGTTCAATAGGCTTCAGATGTCGTATTTTTTACCACTACGGATTGGTATATTTAAAGCATAGTATAGTAATGATAATAGCAATTGCAGTATCAAATCCGTTGTGGCAATAAATATGTTTATTTAGAAATATATATGCTACACTGTATTAAATTTAAATAATTATAGTCGTTTTTATACATTTTTTTCCTACAAGGTAGTAAAAGGTATTTTTTTTTTCATCCAGAAATAAATTCTGAGAATCTGGAGAACTTGCAGGTGGCAAAATGCAGATTTTGTATTGTAGAACAATGCGTATTCGGAAGGTTAATGGATTGAAAAGAAAGAAGGACGTGACTTGGTTTTTACAAAAAGAGTTTTAAAGGTTGAACTCGGTTCATTTCAAAAGAAATTAGACCCCCGCGAATGTAATAATGGCATTTTTTTTAAATATTTAATATGAACAGAATTCGCCAAATGTCAATTGTTACGAAATCTTGAGGTGATTATAATAAATCGATAAAACGATTTTTAAAAGAATAGCGGTAAATCCTCGCGAAACTTTTTATAATGGAATATTTTGGGCAATTATGCGAGTTGGTTGTATTTTAAATATTCAAATACTTATAATGAACTGAACGTGGTGAAATTAATTTGTAAAATGTCACATATTATTTTGGTTTAATGTCATCAATGTTATTATTTTGCATTCTTTCATTATTGTTGTTTTATGTATTCTTGTTGTATGTGTTGTTTATATTATTTCGCAAAATGTATTGTGTCGATCGAACTAATATATGTAAACAAATAAGGGCACACTTGAGCCACATATGTATTGGACGTATATCGT
>JAPYZR010001653.1:0-20754 GCA_030522945.1 Trichopria nigra
CGAGAAGTACCCCCATTCGGGTGTGCAATGGCGTAGGGAAACTGCAGAAAACCTACGCCTGGTACCGCAGATTAGTGACATTGATTCTGTCCGCAACATATAATATATACTTAATATTATATATATTTTACAAAAATTATCCTCGAACAAGTAAGTACTTTCGTTGTGTATATTACTCATGAATAATTGTAGATTTGTGTCCAGATATGTTCATTTCTTAATGAAACGTATATAAAAGTACTCGATACTCGAAAACAGCCAAAAAGTTGTTTCAACTAAATTCAAAGTTCAAGTTTAACAGTGAAAAGTCGTAATTTTAAATTACAAAAGAAACATTTATATTATTGTACATTAGTAGTATATATACATATATGTTTTTCCATTTTATTAAATTGATATTGAATTTACAAATATATATTCCTTTGGCAGTTATTCGAACAGATATTTTTCAAAATTTGAGAATATTACACCGAAATAGAGCCACCATTTCGTGTAAACTTTCATTGTGTGGACGTCAATTATTGCGAATCTAGTCACGTTGATTTTACATCGTCAGACGTTTTAAAGTCCGCATCGCTCGCTCATCATGTAGAAGATCAGTGAATTTCGTTTACAAAGCGAATTACATTTTTTACCCAGAAGTCGAATCGAAACATCTGTATTTCTAGATCTAGAACATCATTATTCCAACTACTGTTATCCATGAAAATGTTCTCGAGAACTTGGTTCAAACCATTTTCAAATAAACGTTTAAGCAACTGCCAGTTTTCATAATTTTTATTTTTGTAATAATTGTACTTTTAGTTTTAATTCAAATGTGGAATTTCTCTACATGTGCAAAATAAATTACGAAAAATTTGTTCCAATTTGATTAATCCAAAACTTTTAAACAGATTGAAAGTAATGAGTCTGTATTATAAAATATATATATTGTATTATAATTGCTAGATTCTGCATTAATGTTTTCTCATTAATATAGAGATATAAAAAGTTGGTATACGATCAATTGAATATACCAAAAATATTTATTGATCATGATTGACACCTACTTATTAGAATGCATTTATTAGCATCTTCCTTATTTAAATTCGTCCGTCTTCAAGAAAAAACGATTTGAATATTAAAAAATCTCGTATATATCTACGATTTTACTCAACATCTTGACATTAAAATATATATAGTGGCTACCCTCTTAGAGTTCACTTGTACGCTACAGTTGTAGTATCGTATCTAACATTTAACCACCGTGCAATTATGATTTGATGTATTTTGGTCGCCAATTAAAAAAATAAAGTTAAAACATTGAACAAAATGTGTACGCTACAAACTGTAATGTTTTACGGAAATTAAAAGAATTGTCAGAAAATTCAAGAGGTGCTTAAAAAACAAACTTAGCAAAAGTTATGTACATGATAACGATGTCAAGAAATCAGCTTATCATCAACGTCGTTTAAAAAGTTTTCCTTCATATTATAAACATTTTTATATTTTGTTCCGTAAAAATTCAATTCTCGTGAGAAGGCCACTGGAAGAATTTCATTTCATAAACGGTGCCAATTTTACATCTAGTGAACGTTTCTTACAAACGATGTATTCTTGGTGCATGTTTATACCTGAGAATTAAAATTCGTCACATTCTCCTTACGACAATTACAACACAATCACTAACCATTGTTTAGGAGACTTTCACGCAATCCAGAATTAAACGATAGTTAATTTCATTATGTGAATGTACGCAAATTTTTGCATCAGGAAATCAAAATTGAAACTTTATATTAATTAATGCAGCGTTTAACATTGAGATTGATGTTTTGTCATTTTTCGGCGTACTTGTATATTTGTCGCAATATTTGTAAAAGTTTAAAAGTTCTTAATTAATTGGCATATGTAATTGCAATACATGCATGTATACATTTTCAGCGATAATGGCCCATCCATGTTGTAAATGACCAATGCAATCGTTTTCTATATAAAATATAGTGAATCAAAGAAACCAGCTTTTTATAAAGATATAACAGTTCAAACTGTTTCTTTTTAGTCGATAAATGAGCTATAAAATAAAACGAGTTGTTTTATCGATTGATATTTAAACATGCAACAACAAAAATCTTTCAGATTATCATATCTGAACGTGATATGTATATACATTCGCAATATTTGGTTGTATAATTAATTGAAGCACCAGTTTGAAACTTACCCTAAAATAGGATATTAGCTTACGTCACTAATAAATCTTCAGTCCAATATTGCACGTAATGAAAACTTAGCAATGGAAAATGTCAAAACAAGAATCTCATCTTTTCATTTTTAAACTGGAACCCAGTTTACTAAACGCCAATAAATATTACGTATGCATTGCGAGTACTTGAATTGTAAACAGCTCTATCAAATTTTCAAAAATAACGATAGAACTCATGCCCATGTATTTAAAGTCTACGTATACTTTTAGGTACTTTTACAGTCGATGTTGTCTTTTTTTTTTTTTTTTTTTTGCAGAAATTCTAGAAAATTGCTTTGAATCCAGTCAATCGTATAGTTAACATCGCCAAGTTCGATATTTATCGAATACTGTACCCAAAATTGTAGCTTACGCAATTTGTAAGGCAAAATCCGTGTGACTTTGTCGGTTCGCATTCATATCCCTTCAAGATCACCGTTCCGAACATTTTGCGTGCATTATTTTCTCAAACAACGGACTGGAAAGCGCAACTTTCCTCGCGGCGTTAGAGAACTATTATTTATCAACATTTAGTATAGTACTTTGTACATATGTTTTATAGTTACAAGGAGAGAAGATACCGGATCCGTAATAAAGTGATGAAACGAAAAAAAAAAATATATATATATAGATATAGAAAGATAGTCTTTAATTCGTACGGCGTTTATAGTAAGACGACGACATAAATTTTCGCTAATATCACAAGTCGCTCGCGGCTGTGCGCATTGGAAATAAAGTCTGCCTTCGCGGTGTTTTCGATCGGCTCGAATGATGACGATTGGCGATAATGTCGATCATTGGCTCATTTCTCAAATTCTTCCAAGCCATTATGCCGTTCGATTGTCGAAATGCCCTTATTAAATACTACTACTCGAAGAGAAGGAATTGGGTAAATTTTACAAAACCTATTTTACACGAAATCCGAACCCACCAGAAGTCCGAACCTTTTTTTCGTTCGATATTTACATTTAAACAAATTCTGAAATCATTAAAAAAAGAAAAATAATCACAAAAATAACAATCACATGGATGTACATTATTGACAATACTGCGCTAGTCTCGATGTGCATCGGAGAGTTAGTTTTGTTAAATGTACGTGATTCCTTTTCTCCGCGTACATATCTCTCATTGTTTCATCCAAACGGCGATCCATGTTCACTTTATGGCACTTTTGGGTGCGTTACTCTTTCAAGTCTTCTACATGACGCGTTAACGTTTCCTCCGTCGATTTTTGGAATGCACTATTCATGACGTTGTACGTCTCCTCCATCAGTCGCGGAATGTCAGCTTTTGTCATTCCTGTTGTCGGTATCGCCGGTAGAATCGAGATGTAACTCGTACCTGAAAAGCAATTAAAGTCGTCATCAGTTATCGACGAAATAATTTCGTTCACCATTTACAAGATTACATCTTAATTATTCATGCTTATTAAATGTTTGAAATATAACGTCATATAGCTCCAAAAATATTTTTTTAATTCAGAGACTGTCAAGTTTATTATCAAATTGTTGATATTGCTCATTCAAGATGATCAAGTTCCAGATCTAACATTCCAACTCGAGATTCGGACAGATTATATATACAGATTATAAAGCGTGAAACTAAATTATCATCCTACATTTGCTGGGCATGATCAATAGCATTTTAAAAATCGCTCTGGAATATAATCAAGCATTTATTTGTTGAGGTATTTATTAGAACTTTCTTCGCCACAAACAGGATTGAGAGAATTCCTTTTTACGATTGTCATCCATTCATACGCGTATTATATTATAATTCGTTAAAAAGCAATTTCTCGTGTGAACGAGTAAGTGCCTATCAAATCTACTTTCAACTGGCTAATTGCAAAGATAAGCGCTTACAACAAAATATGAGGATTTACAAAACTTCTGAAAATACAATGGAGGAATGTCATCTTATTTCTTAGAAATACGAAGATATAATCGACATTTTCCTACAATGCTTTTGTCATCGTCGTGGGTGGGTGTCTTTGCCATTGGCACATTTTAATTGCAATTTTCTTTGTACATTCATATTATACCTCGGTCTTTGTTCCAAACAATTCTTCCGATTTATTATGTTTCGCGCCACTCGTAATTTAAAAAAATTAAATGTGAAGCAAGGGAACGATTGGCGATTTCCCAACACGAGCATCATTTGTTCGGAGGAGGAATATGATTCCATCCATCAATAAGGTGAGTGCTTTTAATTTATTCTCATTGTAATTTTTAGCCCTTTGACTGAACTCAAGGTATTCCTATAGAGTGAGTTTTTCACGAATGTGATGTGTATGTATATACAAGTATTTTGTGTTAATGCGAATCCGTGCGTGTAAATGATGCAATGATAATAGATCGTATAACGGAAATAACATATAAAAAAAGTCAGGTAAATCCGATCAATATATAAGTTTGTAATTTTTGATGGTAAGTAAATTGTGTATTCAATTTTTGCTTGACAGTCCGACTTATATATTTATATCGACCGACAAAGAAAAATCTAAGAAACATTTATGTGACAGTTGGAAAAAACCACACTAAAATCCGATCAATGTCTATATATATGTACATATATGATTCAATTTGGATTGTAATGCTTTGTGTCAATAAAGTCGTATAATAATAATAATAATAATAATAATATGATCAATGGCAAACTTACCGGAATTAAATTTCTTCTTTTTACTGTCCAAGAAATAATACCTCGAGACGATTACCGGCTGAATGGGAGTCTGAGAAGCGACTGCGAGATGAAAAGCGCCTTTCTTGAATGGCAATAATTCGGTACCGCTGTGCCTCTTTCCTTCAGGGAATAGGAGCACTTTCGCCTGAATAAAGTCGAAAATTTTAATTACGTGCCCTTATATATATATATATATATAAATAGTGTAATAATTAAAAAAACACCCGGGAAAAATAGATCAGATATTAAATTTAATTATAAATATTTGATTGTATTTGGATCATATATATGATTTATATCTGGATCATGTATGTTCCAGATATAACGATATATATATAATTATATACAGATTTTGACCTGATATAAGAATATATATGTATATATGGTCATATATTGTTATATATCTCAATTATATATGACCATATCTGGAAAATATATGATCCAGATATAATCATATATGATTATGAAAAATTATGAAAAATTCAACTTATATATAGAATGGTATTTTAAAAAATGTATATTCATGTTTAGATTATTACGGACCTATTTCGTATTTAAGGAATTGTCAACACTTCGAAGCGAGAGCGTATATGTAAACTCAAAAATTGATTGTTATTAATAATATATATATATATAGTTCAATGTTTGCTTTGTCTTTAAATGAGAAATGCTCATTTTCCGCAATTAATTGGAACGTACACATGTATATGCCGTATATTCTCTGGTCGAGCTTCAAGAACGATTAAACTAATATTAAATCATTGGCAACGCTTCAAACTGCGTACAAAAGGAGGATAATATCACTATTATAAATTAATATATATGTATGTATATATATATATATATGATAGCAGAATATCAATATTGTATAAAACTATAACTTATTTCAATTTTTATATAGGTTTTTCAGGTATCTCTATATATAATATTCATTTAAATAATATATCTTAACTATAAGGCTATTATTGAATAAAAATATAAATGAAAATATAATAAGAAATTTACGTAATTTTTTCATTATCATACATATATCTTATGAATTAATCCTACCAATATATACTTCATATGTGTTTAGGTTTTTTACAATTGTTGATTAAATTGAATCGTTTTTAAAATGAATATCGTAAAAAAATTTGGAATAATTGATTAAGGGGTATACGTTTAATATTACATTCGATAAAAATCCATTATTTAAACGTTTGCCTATATATACTTGGATTCGTAAGTAAAGATAAATCCGAAAAATCACATTAAAAAAAAAAATATATATATATGCACCAACTGCAAACGAACATTCAAATTCAAATTCCTCTATGTTACAATAAGCGCTATGTATATTATTATCCACTAAATGCGTGGACTGCATTGTGTAATAAAATTTTGATCAGTCCCAATTGTGTTGGAATTACATTACATTTGCATATAATGCGATTCTGTATGAGGCATCATTATTATTCCCGATATATAATGGTGCATCATTATTCTGGTATAACAATCTGGAAATATAGCAATATTTAAACAAATTTCTATAACAATATTTTAATGTATACGGTGAAAGAGTATATAAAACTGAATTATTATATTAACGTAACATCTAAAATTAGCCGTAAGGACGAAATGTAGTATGTACATAGGCTAGTATATCTATGTACTACTAACGCAAAAATAGACTAATAGGCATGAGATTCGCTACCGATGAAAATGCGCGGTATATAGATGTACAAATAGCGTATTAGGTAATTTCTATTTTAAGTAGACTCGCACGCTATAGGCAATTTTTGCCTATCTTGTCCGATCACATAATCTCCGGAGAAATAGAAAATAATGTTATGCCACAATTTCAAATAATGATGCGCACAATTTTGATTTTATCCTCCTATCGTAATCAATTTGTAATCTTATTGTAGGGCATTATTTTTTAATGATCATCTTAAGGTTGCTAAAATTAGTGACGGTCCAGCTATAGTTACATAAAATAAGTAATATAGTAGTAAACTTTAGATTTTGTACAGAAGGAATTGTCCTTTTCACTACAATCACTCGATTTTGACTGACTGCGCGAATCATACAATTCATATCGTTCAAATAATTAAAAGCCGAAGTCGCTCGAGCTAGCCCGAATTATATATTGCAACAAATTTTTATATAATTTTTACATTATTTACCTTTCGTATAAACAAGAGTAATATATATATATAGTAATTATTTCTAAAATTTTGTATAATAATTGGTCATACCTTTCTCGAATTTATTATGTCCGCTGTGGAATTAATAGTATTGCAAGCCTCTTCGGCCCGGAGTCTGTCGATGAAAATTGTGCCCCACAACCAAGATGCAATGCCAAATGTGCCCAAATAAAAGACTTCCTTTTTAGATATGACTGTACATCTTTTGAGAACTGGCCAAAGTTCAGCCAATACTGTCGACAAAATAGGAGATGTCTTAATCAAACTTTATATAGGGTCCCAGCAATCGCAAATGGATAAAAACTTTTATTGAAATGCATTCATTTTCAGAGTCTTTGAATTTTTACTTTGGGACAAACAAATCCATTTTTATCCGGAGTGCATTTCTATTTGTTCATATGAATAGAAAATTTAATTTTTTTAATCGATGCCAATACATGTCTGGTTCATGCAGACTGTGTATGCATTCCTATTCGTTATTACGAATTGGCAACTCTAAATTTGAATCCGTGTGAATCCAAAAATAATATTCTTAAATAAGTGAGCTGTTAATGCGTTTATATACGGATTTTTGCATAAGGAAATTTGTATTTCATTCAATTTGAATAAAAAAATAATATTATGGAAAAAGTGATCTATTAATACGTTTCGATCAAAATTTCTGAATAAGAAAATGCATTTTCATCGGAATGAAAAAATAGTTTTCTTAATACAGTTTTGTAAAATCTTTGTAATTTTTTTTAATGCATTGTAAGTTTCTTTATGAATTAGCAACTTATTCTTCCAACTCGCGCGAATAAAAAAGATTTATTGTAAAATGTTTCTGAAATAAAAAGTATAATTAATCATATACTTGAATTTGTCAGCTGTTTCCAACGAAAGAAAATTTATAACGATGTATATATTACAATTTTAAATTTTGATTAATTAATTAATAAAACGATTAATTGATTAATTCAACATATTCGGTACCAAACAGAATATTGAAAATAAAACAACGAAATTTTCGATCGTTCAATACAGTTACGTTATTTCTATATACAGCAACTATAGTATAACGGATTCTTGTTGTCAATATTATTTTTAAATATGTATAGTATTGTTCTATAAAAAAAAAATAAAAAAAATCAAAAGATTCATCCTTTGTATATAAAAATACAATGTCAAAAAAATATGTGATATTATTATGTGATATATGTATAATCACATTTCGTTCGTTTTCATTGAAATTAAATCCATCACTTTTCATTCAAAATAAGAAAATTTTTCCTTTTAAAACTTCTTTATTTATAATTTTGCATTCACAACCAACATTTTAATGAAACGATTATTTTGGGATTCAAATGTTCTAATAAATAATCCAATAAATTTGCATTCAAATATCAAATTATTAAATATGAAATTAATATTTTTGGTTTAAAAATGCATTCAATTAAATATATAATAGTCTATTTATGAACTTGAATAGAAATGTATTAATTTGCATGAGAATTAAACCCATTTTAATTAAGTTTAACGAATTCAAACTACGAATAGGAATGGATTCAATTTTTTAATCCTTTAATCCAATTCCGATGACTGGAGTCTCACTTCCATTGACGTTAAATAAATTAGAAGCAGAAATGGTATACATATAAAACATTGTTAGCATAATTAAAATTTACGACACGTGCGTATGCCGTTTTATTTGAATATATTACGATTCAATGAGTAACAAATTTTAGAATGAAATAATATTCATGCAATCTTTTTATAATTTCCGTTTACATATAATGATTATAAAAAAAACCACACACGATTCGAGACTTTTGTTTTCATTCATGAATTTTGACGTATATTTTCAGATAAGAAACGATAAATAACATTTATAATTGTATCAAAGATTACGTACCACATAGATCGACGGAACTTTGGTGATTAATGAGAACAATAGCTCCTGTGTCGTGAATTATATTCTCTTTGCCACGAACGTGGAACTTAATCCCGAGTAATTTGGCGATTTGTCTAGCGCCCCATGCGGGGATTCTGAAAATTGGAAGTAAAGAAAAAATCGATTTATTTATACACATATACATGGACAGTAACTACAATTATTATACACAAAATTAGGTAAAGTAGCAGAATATAAGTTAACATTACTTCTTACATATATCCTATCGCTTAAGCAAAATTACTTTTTTTGTTTTAATTTACCTTCATCATATATGCCAACGTCAAAAATTGTAACTTATATATTTACAAAAAAAAAAAGAAAATGTTTCGAAATTGGTACTACATTCGTATTACTATAATTTAAAAATTTACATTTACCATGATGAAATACAAATATCGCATTGATATATTGATATAGGGGCGTAAACAGGAGGGAGCTTTTGTTTTAAATATCTATTATCTCTTATTCATTTGTCAATTTTGTATTATTTTCAGGTAGAAAGAAGACTTACAGTGCATTTCGCCAGTCGCCTATTCGGAGGAACATTATTGGCATGCACCATGTTGCTGCTATCGCGCTTAATATTATGAAAACGGTGAATTTTATCCGATATCTTGCTCCTTCGCTAATAGTGTAGATTACTACTAGCAGTAGAAACAATGCCACTGTTTCTACACTGTTACATGATACGCCCAACATCCTGAAAATAATAAATAAAAATTAAAAACTGAATCTATATGACATTTGCATATATACCTATAACATCAGATGTTTATCATCACTTTCAATTCGAATTCATCAATATTTAATTAATTTTATCGATACTAATTATTTTATTTTTCATAAACACTGCCAAGAAAATAAACATTATATTTTACAATTACATTTCATTGTAAATATACTGGAAATGTTCAAAGTGCAATACAGCAATCTATAATATGTATAGTTCCCAAATAGACTGAAAGTATTTTTCCCCCGTATATGCATTTATAACTTTACGATCGATGGGCTATAGTAATCGAAAGACAATCCAGTTAACGGGCATAAAAACACACAATCCGTTTTTAATGTTTATAATGAGTTGACGTATATCGGGTATCGGCATACAGCTGAGACCCTGGTAAATTATTATCGAACGTCGTGCAACCAATGATGAGAGTACTTCTTCTTAGAGTCCTCGCAAATGTGGCAGGATATTTACACACGAATAGTATTATTTGCCGTCGACTGTAATCGCCTTTTGCAAAGACTATAGATATTCGCGCAAAGTGGAATAAAACAGTTTTGCACTCGTAACAAAATATAGCAATGAATCAAACATTGCTTACTACTATTTGTAAACATTTATATAGTATATATATACGCAAAATTCATTATCAAGATTCGATCATAAAGATATGTAAAAATAATGAATTTACCATCGATAATTGCGAAGCATGTATACCGAAACGGTACACGTATATTCTACCATTGTTCGACTATAAACTAACCCGCAGTACGACTGTCAAAATATAAATCGTAGTGTTGAAAAGTACCCTCTACGAATCGTATGTCTCTCGAGAAAAAAAAAAAATTTCAAAAAAACCTACGGAAAACAACGTTCATAGGAATTCGTGCTCATCTTCATAAAAAATTTCTTCCCCAGGCAGTAAAATCAAGGTCGGAGTAAACTGGGTCACATCAAATACCGTGAAAATAAAAAATGCAATTCCTCGCGAAGCGTATAACTTGATTTCTAACCCGTGATATTTTACGATATTAAGACAGGCATTTCGTGTATAATACATTCAAAATCCTTCCTGACAATCTCACGATATTCATATAACTCATAAGCTCGTTATTTATTTCATAAACTCCGACTTCCCGTTTAATATCTTCACTATTCTATTTCAATGCCGATCGCAATCGAAAAATTAATTGACATTACAGATACTATATCCAAATAATGATGATTATTGATCGCTGAAAAACTTTAAAAGTGAATTGCATAATTGCCGAGGTTATCACAACATATTAAATCCGCGATATATGTAGAACGTATATTGCCTCTCCGAATGTATCCTTTCTACTTTCGCATTGTTTAATTATAATTTAATTTTAATTATATAGTAATTTTATGACATGTACAAACATACCATATATGTAGCATCAATTTAAACAAAAAATGCTCATATCCATGAGTGCTCCACGTTCAAATATATACGCGTTATATGAGGCATTCTTTCTCAACCGGACACCCCTACTTTCCAACATTGGTTTGGCTTAAAATAATTGTGCTTATAAATAGGCTTAAAATTTTGCAAATTTCATCGAGTTTTCAGAACAGTTGGGCGGTGTATGAAATTCAATATGGCCGACTAAATATGGCGTCGAGAGTAAGGAAAAACAAAGATGAACAAATTACTATTTGAACAGAAATTATGAAAATGTCGATTTGAAGTACTCCTTTTGAAGTCGATTTGAAGTACTCCAATATGGCAGCAGCATCCCGTGCAGAAATTTTAGTGTTACATATGCCTTATTATAATTAGGGCTCTAACCAGAGCCCCACATGTAACGCTAAAATTTCTACAAGGGATATCAACGATTATATGCTGCCTGATACTAAATTTTTTCAAATTCGCTTGGTAATTTATGTTCGGGAGTATTCGATATGGCTGATTATGTTTACGCAGTCAGAATATCAGAATCCAAGATGGCGGATGTATATCAACGCGCAGTTAGATGATTTTTTGAAATTGATGAGTACTTCCAAAACGACGTGAGTTATATTATAAAATCTCACCGTCTTTGAAGAGAAGGTTTGACAATGCTCCACCATAGTTCCACATATATCAATAAAATCAATATTGAATTTCTATATATATATATATATATATATAATATTACTATACATGTATAATCGTTCATGCAAAGATAAAAAAAAGAGACTATATATAATGGCTTCGTCACTGTCGAGACCATACCTAAATTCTCATCCTTCTCTATGCACTTCGCGTTTGCTTTTCATGTACATTTCATGTTTAATGTACTCAATGTCAAATTTACAGAATTTTAAACGAAAGTTTAGCCATACAATGTAATAGAAAAGGCTTTTTCGACTATCATCTAAAATTCTGTGGATTTGACAAGATGAACTAAACATGTGAAATCGTCTAATAACGCATGACCCTAACGACCGTATGCACTGTCTCATTTCTAAAGTTTTATGAATTAATTAAATTTGAATTTTAAATGGATCAAATAGCAGGTTACTGCTGTTTATATATATATGTATATATATATATATATATATATATATATATATATATATATATATATATTCTTTTGAAACTTATAAATGACGTCAAACCATTTGAGGAGGTGCGGACAAGTGGTTGCTAATGTCACGTTTTCTTTTCCTAATGCAGAGTCGTCTATATATCATATATTGACCGACTATTTTCAGTAATTGTTTTCCTCGCAAACAATGGCGTCCCACCCATTGGTGCGCTATGGAAAATAAACTCATAAATTCAAAGTAAGCTAATATTTTATCTTGCCGAGAAAATGAAGAAAGTGAAGGATCCATTCCATAAATGAATTTCTCGCTCAATATGGAATGATGACATTATCTCATGACATCAGACTGACGATATCTCATATTTTATGCATGAGTAAATTTCAAAGGACTAAAAAAATGACGCGTTCTTTATTTATGATGTATATTTTTCGAATCGATAGAACGTGACAGTTAATAAGAGTACACGCGTGCGTTTATATCAGCATCATATTAAATAAATTTACATGAATGGTACTACCTTAATACGCGTGACGGGAATTTCATTCGTAATATTTTTGTACTTTAACTAATTGTAAGTCGAGGAATACAAATTCGCGAGCTTTAAATTTCGAGCTTCGCCTTCAAGAAGAACGTTCATAGGCGCGTGTACGAGAATAGGTTACTAAGTTATCTAAAGACAATCTAGGAGTTGATGTATCGGTAGAGAGAACACGTGGACTCCAGACGTTCAAAGTAGTCCGACCTCAGTCCAAAATATCTGCCCGATAGAGACCGTTCATAATATATTTACAATTTAAATTAAATCAAAAATAAGTTACGCTCTTAAGTTTACTTGTACAATTAGCAATTTTTCAAGCCAATGATAGTTTAGGATTTTGTATTTATACATATCGTTTTAAGTTATTTTCACAAATCAGCGATATTAAAGAGAAGTAAATGTAAAATGCATTTAAATCTGTCGACAATCTCAAATTTATATGTAAGATAAATAAACATATATTAAGACAACAAAAAGAAGCCAAGGATGATTTTATCCTTGCTGAAGTACATAATAAATCTCTCATTCAAGATAAACAGTGCTGCTTCATTAATCAGTTTCTGCCCAAATACGAAATGAGACCAGTTTTTGGGCATTTCTTCAGGTCCTAATGCTGCGTCTATGTTGGTTCGGAAAAACTGGCCGGAGTGCATGTTTTCATGTTCTATACTATAAGATGATATACTTTCTACTGAGATATCTTTACGGCACAAGGGTTATTGTTTATCGCTTTTTTTAAATTCAAGCGATGAAAATTACTAAATACCATAAACGAATGGTGGGTTTACAACCAGAAATGAACTACTTTTTGACCTCTCATATTTCTGTAATAAACGGCAGAGAATTAAGGTCTATTAAGGATAATTAAGGATAAGAAATGAAGGTGCACTATTAGTTAATTCAAGAACTTAACTTCAAATTCTTATCGGCTCATTTGTTGGAATTATTATTTTCAATGCGGAATAATTCACGACTGACTGAATAGCAGGAGCAATGAACATATACATCACGGCTTAATCTAATTTAATACTACAAAATACTTATTTAATGGATTTACTAAGCTGATAAGTTCAGAGATGAATGCATAATGAATTAAATGTATATACAATGGATATGAATATAAACTTACAAAATGTAGTCGCAAAACTATTTGAAATGTATATTACTATCGTTAAAGTTGAAATTACAGATTTGTCATCTCCTCCTGTCAGACCTTAGTATAGTTAAAAAACTTGAATTTCTTCTTTTTTTTTTGTTTTAGAAAAATATTTAAATGGAAAGTTACATAATTACATATGATACAAAAACTGAATGTAATTTGCGTTTCGATTAATCGCACACGTACCATTTAGTAAAATATATATTCGTACGTGATTGTTGACCTATGTATTAACATATGTCGCATTTCTTGAGAAAATTATAATATTTGTACAAAACAAAAAACAGGACCACATTTTCCGAAACGTACTTCCATAATAAAATCCCCTAAAATATATATATATATCTCTATATATAGAGATGTTTTAACTTCTGGTAAAAGTTATTGTTTTTGTAGTAACAAATCTCATCATGAGTCTGCACAATAACAATTAAGTTCAAGAATCAATCTTTAAATTTCACTTTTTATTTTTAACTATATCATACAATGAATAAGCAGGAAAAACTGGTGTAGTCATGCCTCATTAACGAAATCAATTAATTGCTTTCGAAGAACTGAATGTGATACCGAATTAAAAGAAATGATAATGATACTGAGATAAAATCAATCGATCGAGTAGAATGATATAATGCCATATGCAACGTTATTTAATTTGCATCACATTTAATTTCAACAAGTTTTCCACGATATTTTAATCGAATAATGTACTGGTGAGGTTGTAGGGGCATTCTAGAGTGATCTAGTTATTTGCATTAACCTCCTAAAAAAGCTTTTAATATGCGAAACTTGAATCATGAATCATCAATGCGAACATTGTAGAGATAAATCGATATAACGAATTTGAATATTCTCTCTATATACACTTTAAGTTCCTAATTTAGGTCTTTATGTAGTACATTCCAATAATAATTATGTATTATATGATAATGACAATTCTATTATGATAATTATAATAAACATTAGGTATATGATAATTACTCAATTTCTAATATCTTTGTGAATATTTTCAGTGAGGGTAAACAACAGAAATGAAAGAAATAAAAGTAAACAATTAGATTTATTCGTGGTATACGTGTTTATTGACTGAACCATAACTATACATGAATCGTACATTTAACATTACTTTCTTCACAAAAATAGACGATGTCAATAATAGGAAAATCTTCAAGATTTATTACATTAAATTTATTTGTAATACATACGTTTACGTAAATTGAACTATTAAGAAACAAAATATTATTCAATCTTCGAATTGAATAAATACAATCTTCGAATAATACATCCATCATAATTTGATGTTTAATTTAAGCACGCTAATTGATAAATATGAAATTGAATATACTTCTTAAAGAGTTAATAAATAATTAGATTATATTCTCGACTCCTTTTTCTAAATATTGTATATATATATATATATATATATATTAGATAGTATTGGACATTATTTTCTTTCAGTTATAATATACATATAGTTCACAATGTAATAGATAAGAGATATTTTTGTGGTATTTAAGGTATTTTTATTTGAATGTTTATTAAATATTTATTACGTGTTGTAACCATTGAAAAATATTGTATTTATATACATAACATTTTTGTATATTTTTTCATAGTTTCAATAAATCTGAAGAGGGTCACAATGATGACCGAAACGTATATATATATATATTGTTAATCACATCTTATCAAGTTTAATGTCTTTAAATAAAGAAATTATTAAAATATCTATATTGTATATATATATGTATTCCTCGGTTATAAAAGTCCTTATATAATAAATGAGTGAAAAATCAGAACTCAAAATAGATTTACGTTTCGGCCCAATGGTGGGTCCTCATTAGACAAATTCTTTATTAATCGAGAATATAAAATTTACAAAAATATGAAATGTGATATAAAATTATAATAAGGAATATTCGTATAACGTATTTTCAATAAATTCAATTCAAAAATGTATATAAAAAATATTTTCTTACTATTGTGAGTTAGTATACTTATAGTAGTGAGTATACTTAGTATAGTTAGACTATACAATCACTAAATTGCACCACGTAGTATCAACCGTAGAACCTACATACTGGCCAAGTGACAAAAACAAAATTCTAGATTTAATAGACTTTGCTGTCGTTAAAGGTATTCCTTTAAATCTTTTTACAGCAAAATCGTGCTTAGATCTTAGCTCTGATCATTCGCCTATTATCATGGACCTCAATATGCGAATTGGTAATATAAAGAAAGTAAACTACTTGTACAACAAGAGAACCAATTGGAACAAGTATACAAAATTTATAGATAGTAACATCTCATGTACTTCTTCTATAAAAACTGGACATGATATCGAAACTGAAATTGAACATTTTAATACCCTAGTATGCAAGGCTGTTTAAATTTCAACACCTCCTACTCCTGAGACATTCTCGACGCAAATTCCTAACTACATTCTTGAAAAAATCAAAGAAAAAAGAAAACTAAGGCTTTTGTAAAACTTGGCAAATTACAAAAGCCACCATCGATAAACTTAAATTAAATAGATTAATTAAGGAACTGAAGAAGCTTTTGAAAGATGAACAAATAATGGCATTGAAAATTACCTAACAAATCTATCTGCAACTAAATCTATTACCTCTCTTTGGAAAGCTACAAAAAAAATTAAACGCCCTCAAAATTTCATACCTCCAATAAAAATAAATAATAGTAACTAGGCCAGAAGTAATGAAAAAAGGCGTCGGACTTCGCAGCACATTTTGAAAAAGTTTTTCAACCAATTGCTTGGGACATTACGGCAGATGAAGAAGACGACCTATTGAAAGAAACCGATGTAAATATATCGAACAACAAGCATATTCAGAGCGTGACTTTCAACGAAGTAGTAAAAATAATAGCCAAAATTAATACAAGAAAGACTCCAGGATATGACCGAATCAATGGTAAACTCGTCAAAGAGCTTTCTTTCTCCAAAAGCAATCAGATTTATGTCTTGTAACGTATTATTACACCGTCGATGCCGCTCCCTGCCGCGGATCCGAATTTGAGCGAAAGTCCGAAAAGTTGTTATTTCGAAGTAGTATACTTAAGTATAAGAACTAACTCACAATGGTAAGAAAATATTTTTTTATATACATTTTGAATTGAATTTATTGAAAATACGTTATACGAATATTCCTTATTATAATTTTCTATCACATTTCATATTTTTGTAAATTTTATATTCTAGATTAATAAAGAATTTTTCTAATGAGGACCCACAACTAGACCGAAACGTAAATCTATTTTGAGTTTTTATTTTTCACTCATTTATTATATAAGGACTGTTATAACCGAGGAATACATATATATATACAATATTCTTAAAGAGTTCAATCAGTATAGACCAATCTTTGACGACCTCAAATTAAAGAATATAATAGTCATTATAATTAATGTATAAACGCTATTTTCATGTCAATGACACGCAGTTACTCCATTTTTCCGGATTGAAAAGGTCCACTATACCTAAAGATGACGTATGTATATCCATGTATGACATCATTAAGTAACACGCAGTGTAAATCAGTGCACGTTGACGACACAAAGTGAAACATGATTGGGAGTGTTACCTTGTCAGGTTCAATTTAATTGATTAGAATTCAATAGGAGTCGTAATTTTCTCGACTTTTTCAAATAATGAAGTTCCAACTTGCATTATTTCGCACTCGACTGCCTAATTACTTCTCTCAACAGTTCGACAATTGGAACGACGTTATTATGTATAATGAATGCAATGTATTAAAGAGCGATTTAATTTGCGGTAAAAATAATTACGTTGGTGGAAGATGACTTTTTCTGAATCAATCAAGATTGATATCGTTTTTATAAGTTTTTTCTTTTCTCTACTTTTTCCGTACTTACAATTAAAAAAAAAAGTGACGTATGTTAAAAACATATCGGCAATAAATATATCGCCTTCTCTTCTAAACTCAACGCAAAAAAAAAACTTGCCATGCTACTATTTCTACGGCATATTTAAATGAATACTAGGAAACGTCAATTCAATGTTTGTTTCCTGTACAAAAATCTCTAAAACTTTGTAGGTATATTAGGGTGGTCCTTATTTTGAGGAAAGTTCCACTTTTTTTGCTCCTTGGTGATTAATCTTTTCTGTAGGATATAAAATACAGGTTTTCTAGGTTGTGTTCCTAGAAATAAAATCCTAACGAGTTACTCGACGAAACTATGATTCATAAGTGTCTTCTAAAAGAAAAATTCCCTGACCATTTTGAAAAGAAAATTTTATAGCCAAAGTTATTCACGTTTGAATTCCAGCAATTTGTAATTAAAAAAAAAGTATCATCTTTTTATCTTCGTAATTCTATTCAAACTTATCTTGAAAATGCAAAGCAAAGAATTTCAATCTCTTCGAAAACTTCCCGTTAAAAGAATACGGAATGATGCCAAAATGATAAAAATAAGATTTTGCACATCTCATTAAAAATTGATGTATCGATGTCCGAATTATTATTGTGTGCACCGTATCACTTAGATAGAAATCTTTTTGAATAGTAATTAATAGCCTTTTCAAGTACAATGGAGAATGTAGAATGTCTTAAAAATAGAACAATACGTCGCGAACATAATGTGTGAATCGGAACGCGTTTATTATGTTCCAGCAATGCAACGGAAAACAAACATTGACTCTTCGCATTGGCACTTTTAACGCAAAGGTTACGTCCTCGTGGATATGACTTGAAAGTCTCTTTTGATAACATCATAATAGATCTCGACTCCAGACCAATTACTGCCATATTTTGATGATTGTCAGTTGACGAATATACCAATAATTGATAATAGTCTAATTTTTCGTTATCGAATAAAAACATCGATACTCTATGACTGTACGAGTACGCTTGTTTAAAAGATAGCCATTAATTGTATAGCAGAAATAATTATTTAGGTTGATATTCAAAGTCATTTCTCAAGTTTCAAGTACTATATAGAGATAAGCATTACTGAAATCTTAAAAACCGATGATGAATTTATAGGTCTTATAAATGGATTCTTCAAGTCTTATATAAACATTTCGTTATTCACAATATAAATATGACTTTATAGATATTTTAGTAGTAATTGTAGGGACCTTATTAACCATTTTTTGAAAACTGGAGCCTGATTTGGTAGGGGATTTTTGACTTGACATTTATTTGAATTTCACTGTGAGCTTTTTATAGTTTACTGACACATAATGATAACAGACCAATGACAACATAAATAAGATAAAAGCCTAATGTAAATGCCAGATAATAGATGATGACGTGTATATACAGAATCATCGGCATGAAAATCGTCGGTCCCTTTTCTAGTTCCTCTAGAGTATACATATTCTCACATCCCTGTATATAATTGCTCCTTATAATTAAAAGCTTTAAGTATCAAAGACAAAACGATCACGTGGCCTTACTTCAGGTTCTCGAGTTCTTTTCGAGTATAAAAATCTCGAGATTAGCGCAGTAACGTCAAGTGTCGCGTTTCGTCTAAATGCACGATAAAGTATCAACAGCTTTCTATAAAATTAACAAAATTTGTTATAATCGAAATACACTTTACACTAAATACTCTTTATATTATTTTACATTAACACTATATATGTACATAGCACTGATTAGCGCATGTTACTTATTTTTGGGCACTTGAAATTAATTCTCTCGTCTTATAAGAATAAATAGCCTTTATTTGAGATTGCGTATACATATATATATACATAGTTCGGTCCGTTTTGATCGGTGGTCCCTTCGCAACTGCCCCGCATTAGCGGTTTGTTTAAATTGTAAAACGAGAAGCCGCTCGCAAGATACGATACATTTAATTGTAATAATAAACTAGGGGCTTCGCCCCTGCGGCCTTCAGCCGCCAACCCCACCGGGGGCTCCGCCCCCTGGACCCCTGGCGGCTATCGCGCGTAGCTCGCTGCGCTCGCAAGATTGGCCGTGCTAGGCCCTTCGGGCCTCAATGACTGAATACACTTCGCGACTGCGGCCTTCGGCCGCACCCGCTCAGAGTGCCATAAGTTTATAAACTTCATATGACAAGTCACATTCGCTCCATACACATCCACACAATGTGCTTCCTTTTATATGTTACTTCGACCCGCACCGTAGGTAGGCACGAAGTATTGAATTTGGTACGGTTTGAGTTTCTGAGTTTCATACTTTCAGAATTTTTTATAAGAAAAGTACCCATCCGAATTTAAGTTTCAATTGCTCATTTTGTTCGTTAGTTCTTCTTGTACGTTCGTTCGTTCGTTCGTTCGTTCGTTCGTTCGTTCGTCCGTCCGTCCGTTCGTTCGTCATCGTTTTTTTGTAGCTTCATATATCCATAGTAAAATGGAGGGGGGGGGGGGAGATGAACAAAAAACGTTGATGAACTTTAAACTTCCATATCTTTCCGAATTTAGTGACAAAACCATATCTTTCTGAATTTAGTGACAAAAATTGCAAGCGAAGCGCACCGGGGGTCCAGGGGGCGGAGCCCCCGTTGTGGTTGGCGGCCAATAAATTGGGTGATCAAAAAACATTTTCGCAAGTTTTTTGGGTGTTATTTTGGCATGTTAAGATCCTTGTTATTTTTTGGCAATATATCGTCCAACCTACGGAGGAGGGGAGAAGTTTTGAAAATGTTCATTTTCAATTTTATAACACAAACATATAAAAGGAAGCACATTGTGCGGATGTGTAGGTTGGACGATATATTGCCTCAAATAACAAGGATCTTAACATGCCAAA
>JAPYZR010001655.1:83-22606 GCA_030522945.1 Trichopria nigra
AATAAAATATTATCGCCTATTGCGATAACGTGCAGCAGCAAAATTTTTTTTTATTAATCGCCCTGCACCACAAGGCCAGGAGGCCTGGAGACAAAACAATATCCTTCAAAAAATGGAGAGGGAACGTTAAAAAGTCTGATTTAAATATTGTTGCCTCTAATTGCAAACTCAAACCGTTCAAGAAATATTACAACAATGTAAAATGAACATTTTTAAAAAGTGTCATTAAAATTCCGATTCAGATTATGTTAAATATATATAACGATTAAAAAAAATGGGTATGAAAAATATTATATTGAACAATTGAAATCAACACAATTTAAAATGTAATAGATATTCATTTATAACATAGTAGTTTTCCGATTGATAATAACTGTTAACATTTTAAAACAATTTTGTAACTTATTTTTTCTTTTTATTGTATACAAATTTTCTTCTTTTTTAAGTATTGTCATTTTACTAAATTTAATGTTCTTCTATAGTGCTACCTATTTTTGTATGCATTATTTAAAATGTTCGTCGCTCTTTGTCACCTTTATCTTTGGTCGTTAATTTCCATATGAGGTAAAACTGCCGAGTTTCCTTATTTTAGCCTTTTCAGTTTCGTCAATGTTTTATTTTCTTTGTTTATTGACATTATATCTCGTATATCAGGTCATATTGAACAGAAAGTAAATAAAACAACAACATGCCTGGAAAATTTTTAACAATTATCTTTTCTACATTTTATGTATTTAATACATTGTACCAAACATATATATCCAGTATTGATTGAATGAGCTGGACATACGACCTTATTCAAAATATAAGTCTAAAAACCGCGAAAAATCAATATCTAATAACATTAATTATTAATAAATAATTCTTGACCGTATTTAGTTTAATCAAATTCAAAATTTAAAGCTTGTTTTCAAACTTGAATTGAATACTTATTGATATTATTGTTTTTGGGGTCATTGTCCCAAACAATAAGTATTGTGACCGCTACGCTTTCAATTTTGAATTTGATTAATCTAATTGATAAAATTTTCCTTCAATTTCGTTTGGAATGAAATTGAGCCATCGAATAATTGTCACATCAAAAATAAGAGTGAAATGCATCACTTTTCACAAATAAGAGAAATAAATACCTCACTCTTTTGTAAATGAGTCAAAAATTAAGAGTGGCTCAATTTTCAATCCAACCATTTTAACAACTCGATAAATTATATTCTATTCCATTAAAAGATAGAAAATAGAAAGAAAATAATGTAGATATTGAAAAATTGTTAAAAAAAAAATGAAGAAAATAACGACACATTTTTCTACAATTACTGCAATTATAATTAATTTTATGGGAGAATTCGAAAAGGTAATTGATAAACAGAAACACGATGCGTGAAATATTGAACACAAATGTTTGATTTAATTATTGTTTCTATAAAGTGATGTTTGCAGGTAGATAAAAAAAATGATAGCTTATTAATTTCTTTAAAAGTAATTAAAGTAAATCAAAATAGTATACAAACATTAAGCAATAATTAAATATAGGTTTGATACAGACTCATAAAAATATGTAAAATTTATATATAACATAATACAATAACGTTTCCAAAAAAAAAAAAAAAAAAAAAAAAAAAAAGAAAAAAAAAAAAAAAAAAAAAAAAAAAAAAAAAAAAAAAAAAAAAAAAAAAAAAAAAGATAAAAATGTACAAAAGTACACGTAAAAACGAGTCGTAACACAAAACTGCATAAAAATTGAAAAATCATGACCAATAGCCAACTTCAAATGAAACTAAGGTAAAACGACGACGTATTTTCCAAAAAAAATAATAAATAAAATAAATTGAATAAGAAGTTGACAGAATAACTGACATGCCCTTCAAAACATAAGAAAATAAGTAACAACACAGGTAAATAAAAGGTGATTATAACAAGATCACAAAAGTTAAAAAATCGAGAAATATTCCCAATCAACCTAAAACCTAAATAAAATCTGTAATTAAAACATTACAGATTTTTTGTTATAATATTCTTCCAACTTTATACCAACACAATTCAGATATTTTTGAGCTCGCTTTTATGACAAATTTCAATTATTGTCATAATTTACTATTCGTCATTTCAATATTTTGTGAAATATTCCCAAACCTTAGTCTTCGTCAGCATTTTTGTCTATATATAATCGACAATTTTTAGAAAATTTTCATCAATATTTTCCACTTTTCTCAGCATCTTTTGTGCTTCTTTCACCCCAAAAGTAGGGTTGGCCTCTTCGTTCTCGAGTAAAAGTCCACATAAAGTATTAATTATTGACGTCATTCATCTTCATTTGTAAGGTCCACTTTGACATACGTTGGGTGTCAAATAAGTCCCAGAAGTTGAAGCTCAGGGTCAAATTTAAGGTCACCATCGAATTCCATTATATGAAAGCTACTCCAGAAATGGCTTTGACCTTTTTAAAAAATACCTTACTTGAGAAAGTATTCAGCCTTTCCGCGACTTCTTTGACATCAAGTATTCCCACTTACATTATAATAAATATGTATCAATCGATATTACAAATGCTTCAATTATGCAGTTAATTACAGTTAAATAGTGATCGCATCAACATTATATATATTCATCAATCAGTTGTATAAATGGTACAGAAGATAATTAAAAGATGAAAAGAAAATAATAAAAAGAAATTAAAAAAATATACCTCATTATATCTCATTATATTAATTTTTATGCAATTAATTAATTTCATTTCTTTAAAGGGGGTAGTTTTCAATTTTATTTATTATTTTGAATTAAGAAAACGTTTACTTAAGGTTAGTTAAAAAGTTATTTTCTAAAGTTATTTAAAAAAAAAAATTTAACCCATGAAAATTTGCAGTAAATAAATTGAACTGCTTCGTGTCACATTCTAATTTTCTTCCATTTGTATAATCCATTTGAATTCGTCATAATCCATTTCAATCCCTAATCGAGTATCAAACATATTTTGCATACATTTTAAGGAGAATTCCAATACATCTTACATGTAAATAAGGATTTAGCCTATATATAGCTTTCAAGCGAATTCCACGAGCGGGATTAGAACTTAGTTGCTGCTCCCTATGGGAGTAAAGTGTTACTTCTAGTCCCGCTTGTACTTCTTTTTACCTCATTGATATGAAAATAATTTGACGATTCTAAAATTAACGTGATGTGTAAATACAAGAATTTACCATATTTGTTCATATATGTAAACATTCCTTGATTTTTCGTAGAAATTTGAATTGAATCAATCTGACTTTTTAGGTTCTTCGGGAAAATATGACAGATGGAACACGTGCTTGGGAAGCTTCGGTGCATCATTATATAATGCGATCTGTCAGAAAATCGCAATATAAATAGCGCATAGACGGCCAGTAGACGTTTTGCGCGCGGATTTTCTATACGCTTCGATTTCTATGTCTGCACGATCGCCGATGGCCGTTTATACGACAGAATTTCGCCAAAAGCCAAAAACACGATCGGAAAGTTTGAAAGCTGATGTCAGTGATAAAGGAATGAACGAACAATTGGGATGAGTTATCTGCAGTTTGAATAAAAAGTGAATTCAAGCATCGAGCTCCACCTTGACTGATGATCAGGGCCAAAGTCAAATACTTGCAGTACGCTATTAATAGAAGGTATATACTGCATTATGCTTTGAAAAATATTCATTTTCGTTCAGTCGCTAATGTGAATTATTCATTTCTGATTTATGATTCTGTGAGTATATTGTGAAATAATATGAAAAATTAAAATATCTATATGAAATTCGACGATTTTGGCGGATTATCTAATTTTATAAAAATTATTCATATCTTACTGTTGAAATGTATTTTTGCCATGTAACTATTACGGTGTTTCGCATGATTTGAAACTTATCACTTTTTAATTTGTCTTGAGTATTATTGCTATTAAAAAGTTTACAGTTATGTATAAGGTTATACAGTACAAAGTGTTCTTGGATCATAAAACTATATGAACGGGTCAGTGTTTGATAAGTTTTATAATAAAAGAGAATCGTAACGTTTTTGTGCAATGCATTTAACCCTGATGGTCATATAATTGTCACTAATGTGAACGTGGACAGTAACTGGTAAATTTAACTTGTAGTTTTTTTTCGAATAACTGTTGTAATATTTTTCGTCATAACGTTAAATGCGCATATTTGATCATATATGGCACCACATAATATCGTATGAATTAATTTTCACTTTTGATCGTTGTACCAGTACTTAATTTATCGAATTCAAACAAATTTAAAATGATTACACCATTAAAGTATGAAACTAAAGTTATATAGATATATTAACTAATTTCGACTGTTTTTGTCTATCGTCGATAATTTTCAACTACATAATTTATTGTATATATAACTACTGAAACTATAAGTATTAAGTCGATACAAAATAGACATAAATATAAACAAAATAAAATAAAAATAGTTAAAAATTATTGAATATAGACGAAGACAGTCGAAATTAGTCGAAATGAGACTAAAATAGTCGAAAATAATCAAAAATATAGACGAAAATAAATAATCAACAAAAGTATACGAAAATATAAACAGACAATCTACTTCGTATACTGGGTTCGTACGTTTTAAGGGCGGGGAATCCCCTATACTGTTTTCGCCCCCGCAAGTGGCGGAGAGGGGTGAGGGTGGACACAACATGCCTAGCGGGGGGGGGGGGGGTCCTGGAACTATCGGTATATGCCATATATATATGTGCGGGGTGTAAATATATTATTAAATTAATATTTACATTAAATATTTTGACAAGTAATAATTGTTGTATACTTTGCAAATTATTCTATTAAAAACAAAACATATTCTAAAAAGAACAAATTGAAAGAATATATATTGTTTTTTCCGCTATATATTTTTATCTATATTTGATCGACGTTTTCGCGTACATGTTTACCCTTAAATTAATGATACACCAAAGCGGCTCAGGCACTATAAATACATAAATATACATGATAAAAAATATATTAAAAAAAAAAAAAAAAAAAAAAAAAAATAAAAAAAAAAAAAAAAAAAAGAAAACTTATTGATAAAACGGAAAAAACGACGATAAATATATACAAACAAAAATTATCTGATCCAAATCAAAATTAAGAAATGAAAACAAAATTTATTTGCAAAACTAAACAAAAAAGAATTTCTAACTATAAAAAGTCGATATAATAATATAATGATTATTTTACTGTTTTTAGTATATATAATGTCCCAGCATAAAGTTACGTCTGAAATTTTCACGGAAAATGACAATTCTCCAACAAAGGTCAGCGATGGCAGTAAGTTTCAAATAATATATTGCTACAAAATAATATAATATGATATAAGTTTTCAACTATATATTAAATATTTTACAGGTACCTTATCGACATTCTTATTCAAATATCCTCGTCATATGCAGAAAAGTTCCATAAACAAAACGGAGCCTGAATACGATGAAGATGGTGATTTAATTTTAGAACGAAGGGAAGAAGGAAAACTCTTCATCGGTATGTTTATTGTACATACACTGTGTATGTCTACATAACATAGTGATGATTGGTTATTATAATATTGATGAATCGTGTTTATATTTTATGTATAAATTTGGTCGTGCATACATTTTTTGGCTTTATGAGCATATGTTATCAAATTTTATTTTTTTCTTTTCGTTTATTTTGCTCTTTGTTAGCTTTGCTCTGTAAACTGAAATGAATACTGTTGTCAATTATCCAGACCTTTAAGAATTGTGATTTTTGTTTACATTATCAAGAGTGATGTTTTTTTTTTTTTTTTTTACTTAATACCTTGCCTTTTTTAGTCCTTCGATATATTTAATCGGAATAAATATTCCTGCAAAAATTCTAAATAGAAAACCTTCGATGTCTATATACGTCACAGAACTTTTTAATCTATACGTGAATTAATTTTACAGAACATAGAACGTCGACAGAACTCCAGTTAGTTGGCCTGCAAATCTGGCGAGGAGCATTTTTATTAGCAGACTACATTCTCTCTAATCCAGAGTTGTTTCGCAATGAGACCATTCTGGAACTGGGATCCGGAGTTGGACTTGCCAGTATCATCGCTAGCACATTGGCTGAAGAAGTAATTTGCACAGGTGTCGTAAAGTATAGAAAATGTATAACACAGATAGTATAGTAATACACTAACTAGGTAACTGATAGTGAGTAAATGTTTCAGATGTAGATCTCGGAGGAATACTGAACTTGATAGAAAGAAATTTCCAAAAAAATAAAGCCATTGTTAAATCACAGGTCTGCGTTACAGAACTCAACTTCCTAAATCTAAAATGGTCCAAGCAGCTGCGAGAAAAACTTAATAAAGTATCTATAATAATGGCTGCAGATGGTAAAAATGACAATCGACTCATATCTATAAAATATCTATAAAATAATGTCACATAAAAAATGTTAAAACAATTCAAACATTTCAGTTATTTACGATGACGAGATCACAGAAGGCTTTGTTAAGACTTTAGGAAAACTTCTTGACTCTGAAGTTCCACGAGTAGCTTATGTCGCTCTGGAGAAACGTTACGTCTTCACAATCACCGATTTGGATTCTGTGGCACCCATGTACGAAGAATTTCTTAGATGCGTTCAAAGGCAAAAACTAGATTGGGTCATCGATGAAGTAAAACTTGACTTTCCTCGCTTCTTTCAGTATAATAGACTTAAAGAAATGATGTTAATGAAGATTTATCAAAAGCGATGACCTATTTTTTTAAATAGGAAATTATTATAATTACATTAAAAATTCGTTTCAAAAGCTCGTTTATTAATTTGAAAAAACAAAAGTATTTTCTAAGCTATATAAAAATAAGCTTAAGTTCTTTTATATATATGTACATTTCACAAAACATTTTATTCCATATTATAAATTTAAGCGTAATGGTAAATGTTCATCGGTATTATTATATCAAGTTATCTAATTACACGATTACAAAAATGTGATAAAATCAATAATAATGATCAAAAAAAAATCAATACTGATATTAAAATATTCACCCAATCGATGCCCATTAGGGTTTTAAGAGTATATCTCTGAAGGTTTCGAAGTAGCGAGAAAAAATTGGAATTAAAGAATCCCTCGATTTACAAAAAGTATTTTTTGATCAATATCATGAAATGAAATTTTCAATTTTTTTCGTTAGATGCTAAAATTCCAATTCATTTTCACCTATCCGATGTGTACAGTAATTACGCAGTAAAAGAATGTACAAAATTAAGTGTCTACTTGAGTACTTTAAACCACTTATCGTGAAGTTGCTGAGAATTTATGTCTGATAATAAATTTTTATTCATTGCAAGCTGAACAAATCTATTGTGCCGAGCCTGCTGCTCGGCTTCCTCTCGCAGCGGTTCCCTCTCGCGACGAATTATTCTTCCTAATAATACAATTGTCAAAACGTGAAGCCTTATAAAAACTTAACTATGCAAATACGTAGATGTTTCTGTCTTTAAAAGGATATTTGGTAGTATTTTTGTACAAACCTCCATTAGTGTCTCCAGCATAGTAAATGACATCAACTTCGTTATTCCATTGTACGGAACGTCTGGCTAAAATTCGAGCGCATGCCTCGTCACCAAAAGGAAAACAATAATCCTTTTCATTATCAGCGTCGCCATTGCCGTAATCTCCAGCTTCTTTGGGGTCTTCGAAGACATCAGAGCTACACAGATATACTTGGCCAGTGGAAGTATCTTCATTGTTATTATCAAAGTTCTTAGGCGCAGAAGGACCAGGTTCGTTGAGTGAATTCAAGTTCAGTTGTTCCATAGGTTGCAAAATCTCAGTCGAACAATGTTCTTCATCGATAAATAGTTCTTTTGAAGATGTACTTTCAATATCCTCTTTATCATTATTCGAAGAAATTTTCTTTTTATTCAAAAACGAGGTATCGGAAACCCCTGTGACAGATGAGTCCTTCAATCGATGTTTGACCTTCTTGGTAAAGTTCTCGCTGTCGTAAAAGTTGAATGACTTCTTGTCTTTTGTAAAATGGTACCGAAATTTGCGAAGGTTCATCTCTGAAAAATTTGGCTTCTCAAATCTCTTCTGACATAATTTTCGCTTTTGCCTCTTCTCCGCAGCGGATGACTTGATATAGGATCGCAGCAATTTCTTCCTGGGGTGCTCGCAGAACTTATGCATCTTTTGAATATTCTCTAAAGAATCTTTCGCGCTCAATCCTGGCAGAGACTTGAAACTTGCATTCTGACTAACCTGCGGTCTTATCAAAGTTTCGCTGGGAACTGCCTCCAAATCCTTTGGTTCGATACTTCCATCTAGTATTGAAAATTAAAGTTCTAAAGAAACAGACCAAAGAACAATAATATCTAAAGGGAACTTGATGCATTACCTGCTCCAGTACAATCACTAGTGTCAGCCTGGTCGGATCTATTCTCTGACATGATTTCGAGATTGGAGCACTGAATCTCAGTACTGGGCAAAATTTTTCAGCAGAGTTTCGTCAGCAACACACATTTCCACACTAAATGGAATACACGTGTGTTTTTGTAAAGATTTTGAAAATTAAAAGTGCCACTGACAGGAATAAGTAGGTTTTGATACGCAACTGTCGATTGTTTTGGTAAGGGAGAAAATCATGGTAGAAAATTACAAATAACAATATGAAATACGTAAACATAAAAACACGAATAATATAATTACACAAACACATAAACTGTTATTCAAGGGAAAATGAGAAATTTATTGAATATTTTAACACAATTTATCCATCTTATTGCCATATCATTCGCTTGCTATATCTTCCTTATAATGAGAGGAAACATTGAAAGCCATTGTTTTATGTCCACAGGTTTTATTGAAATTTATTTTTCTATATACATCTTAATCCGAACGGTAATAATAAAGGACAATAGTCACGATCGCTAGAAGAGGAAAGCTACAGGGTCGAGTGATTTGTAGCAAAGAGTCTCGGTACAAGATTGAACGTCGTAACCGAATGCCACCGTGACTGTCATAATAATGGCTTTCTTCTTGAAAAAGTTTAACGTATACTGAATTGAATTAAAAAATGCAAAGTAAAAGCAGATTTAGGTTAATTTACTTGTGTATACTCTATATATACATGTATCTCGTTAAAGAATGCAAAAACCATGAGAACTTTTTCTCAAAGAAGAGCGAGAGTGTGTGCCCTGTATTTTTAGTCATCGCTCCAACAAAATTTAGTTCAAGTTTTCAAGTCAAGTCGACTGCGACAGTCTTCAAGTTTCTTTAGTGGCGCAAACGTAAGCGTTCGAGAAATACCAGTGAAAATGTAAGTACGAGAGATACGACTAAAAACACGGACTGGTGTTGAGAGATTCTCTTCCAACGAACGTGGGCAGTACAGTAGTTGTATATATAATATACCCCAGCTAGCACAAACGGTTCTCTTTATTAGCGGTTTTATATCCATAAAGATTTTATAAAAAAAGAGTTCTTCGTAAAACGATGGGGAGTTATATCGTAGTAGCCAATTTACTAGCTAATCGAACATTATTGATTATAACCTCAACATGCTGTATTCTTACATCGAAATCACTGCGACTCATTAGATTCTTTACTGACATTCGACCGACTCCTTTTAGAACTCTTTTCATTACTTTGTGCTAGTTGGTAATATGCACGCGATCGCGAACGAACGCGAACCCGATCTTCTAAAGCAGGGAAGATACACCGAATTTCCTCGGACTTGACAAAGGCACTTGCACTTCTATCGTTTCACACCTGATGCATACTCGAAAGCAATTATCGGCGTGCTTGGACTTATGAGTGTATACAAAATCTATGATCTCCGGTGATCGATACTTTCCAACGGCGGTTCCTTGCGACTATAACGCTACATATGGAGTAGTTAAAGCTGCTAATTATATAAAGAGTTGTCATTTAAGATGTTTTATTCGAGAACGAATTTTACCTCAGGACAAATTTCTTCTCGACGGAAAAACGTGCATTATCGTAGAAAAAACGACACATTATATTGACTAGAGTAAAATAAGATTGTTATGCTATCGAAAAATTGACCCTCCGGATTCTGAAATAACCCGTTCAGACACGGCGGCTAAAGAAAGACGGAGAATAAGAGTGACAGACAACGGTAGAGAGAATGAGAGTGAGAGAGAAACAATGGAGTCGGATCCTGATAAAAATCATGGAATGATTCGAACTAAATGAAATAATCTTGCAAATTCGCTTGCAAACCCATTAGTGCCGAAATTGATTCGCGTAAAAACAAAAAAAGAAAAAAAAAAAAACAGAAACTGTGCTGACAAAACGAAAATGCTTCGCCTTATTACGCACAGCAGCACGAACAAGATATGACAAATATAATAATAATAATAATAATAATAATAATAATAATAAAACCAAACGGTGCTGAATATAAGGTTGAAGGATATCTGTCAATTATTACTGTAAAACTATCTTATTGTTTTACAGAGATTTTACAGAGCTTTCCGGAGCCGTAACTTCCAAACAATCACTTTTGTAATTATTGCTACTTTATTCGCAAAATCGATTCTAACCTTAAAATACATCAAGTACTCATACTTGATAAATGGTGGTTAAATTTCAATCAACAATTACTAAAAGATTAAAAAGGCTCAATTATATGTGATGCATAGAGTATCTATATATGCGTATATATATATATAAATGCAGAACATACACTACAACATGTATCACATCATTTAAACCAATTATTCTTTGCCATTTCAATAAATTAAGTTAAAGACTTGATCGTGCGTTTTATTATCATAAAGAATTAAAAAATATCGCTAAAAAGAATTATACCTCTCTTGTATAAGGTCGAGCAAATTGGCAACTGCTAATATTCCCTCCGTATTAAATCATCAAATAAAAAAAAATGTCTCCTTCTGCTTTGCATTATTAGAGCGAAAATTAAAGTTGTAAATTTATGTACATGCAATCTTCGCTTAGGAGACCGATTCCTCAGAGTACGCAGATGCAATATAAAGATTACCCAGTAGTTTTCCATTAAACTGCCAAAGATCATCAAGCATTTAACTTCGCAGAAGTGTACCGGCCTTATATTCAGCACTCCATGGTAATAATAATTTCAATCGCAATTATATTATTCGCAACAAATACTGTACAAAAAACGTACACCTCGCATCGTCACACTTGCGAGAACCGCTGCAATGTTCGTTCAGCAACAAGTGCCGTTTTGGCCGGATTTTTGGTTCGCACTAGCACCGGATGGTAACGCGTCTAGTACCAGTTTTCGCCTGTGGTACTCGTTGCTCGCGGTGCCGTTTGTCGTCGACTTTCTTCGCATGGACGTTTCCTGCGAATTCGTGCTCTTACGGCGGGCCGGCGGGTCAGCCCCTATTGACCTTTGCACGACCTCGCTCGACTTGTCAGCGGTGACCGTCGAACTTGCCGTCTTGGGGCCGTTACCGGTACTCGTGGCACTCGCGTTTTTGCCCAAATTTTGCGTCGTGCTCGACTTTGCCGTTCCCATCATACTCGCGTGCTTGCTCGTATTGCTGTGCACGGAATTTTTCACGCTCTGCGTGCTCGACGGGGAACTTATCGGCAACAAAGTCTTTCTTCTCGCATGGCAATTCGTAGCCTCATTGTTGAAGTTGATTTTCGAACCAACTCCGCTAGGGACTTTCATCTTCTCCATCGGAGCGTGCACTCCAGTCGTGACCCATCGTTCAACTTGGGCCGCGTGCGACTTCTGAAGAATTTTTCTAATGGCCCCGCCATTTTCGCTGTCTTCTTTTATGATTTCTTGAAGCTTCTGGATCGTTTGGTACAGAATCACCGGACTTATGAGGCCGAAATCGAAGAGGCTGCTCATGTGCAGCACAAAGTTTCGGTAAAGATTCTTCATAAGCAATTCCTTTCCTTTCTTTTCCAAAAACATCTGACAGGCTAGAGGTATTTGACAATCCCCTACGTATCCGTACTTCATTACGTGGAGATTCCACATTTTCATTAGCTCCTTTTCTCCTTCGTTCACGTCAGTGAAGTCATCGATCATCATCATTGTCTTCGTTTGCAGCCATCGTGGATCATTCTCTCCCTCCGAATCAATGTCCAATTCTTTTGGGTAGATCGGCAAACACGTCACTGTATGGTGATACAACCTTCGAAGAAAATCATAAAATTACACAAGTGCCTTCAAAATGACTTTAAGTTTGTAAGTGTGATATTGAGAATGAATTATTAGATATTATATATGTCTAACGTATTATAAGACACATAGAAATATACTTTTAGCGTTACCTGTTATGGCCAGTGATGTAAGATCGTTGACTCTCGAATTCGTTTTCGTCAAGTTCCGCAAATTCTGCCAAATTAGGTTTAGGTCTTTTAGGCCGACATACTAAAATATTTGTCACGCTCGTCCGCCTAGTAGGACCAGTTCTCGAAAACGTCACTCCGGAAGGTTGGGAAATCAGTTCATGAGGGCTTCCTGCGTACGATCCGTCGTAACATTCATTTATTGATACGTCTATTCGAGCACCTTGTGTTATTGCCTGAAAAAAAAAAAAACGGATTTTTTAAAGTAATTTGTAAATGTATCGTTGATACAAATTTAAATTCAAATACTCACGGCGTAAGTAAACGTAAACCTCGAATGACATAGCTTCAAGTGTTTTAAGAGCGAGTACAATTTCCCGCAATCTAATGAGCACCAGGGGCAGTGAAGGTCTTCGCAAGCTTCGGTTTGCTGACGGCTGTTATTGTTGTACAAAAATTGATAAACGATTTGCTTCGGATTATCATCCGAAGACGACTCAACTTTATCTGAACTCGTGACCGACATTTTGGATGGAGTCAGTGGACTCGGCGATGGCAGTGTCATGGTGTTGTTATTATTGTGATTCGAGGAGCAACGATCCAGGCTTACATCTGAAGATGAATAATTTCCTATTTTCAGGTTTATTTAATTATTTTATACTATTACTTTTTACTTGAAGCGAGATTATATGTATAGTAGATGAGATATTTATTGAAACTAATATATTATATATATATATATAATTTTAATAATATATTAATTAAATTTATTTCAATTAAAGTTATAAATGTTGAGAAGAAAAAGGTCTGTAAACTTTTTAATTAGACTTTCGATTCTTAAATAATTATTGATGTTAATAAGTTTATGTATATTATGTATTCTTTATTCGTGATAATGAAAAGGAGAGTAAAAATCATACTGTTGCCTGGTCGATTTTCCTTATTGTCGCCATTAGGTACAGGATGCATCGGAAGAGGCCTGTCCACAAATCCATTGCTGGGTTCGCTTGTCCAGTTCAGTCGGAATTTGAGCGTGGGACTTCTACTGAAGGAATTAAAAGGACTGCAATCTTTGATGTCAGGAATTGATTCCCACGAACTGTGTTTCTTAGGGCTTGACCTGACGTTGGTCTGCACTTCTTGTAAACTCAGTTCGTAATCACCATCCGTTAGCAGACAACGATTGTGTTTGTCGTACACTACGAGTTCCGATCCATACAGCTTCACTTCTTCGTTACTTGCTTTCATGCCAGAGTTTGTTCTTCGACGCTTTTGTGGCGGTTCTGGGAACGCATACTTTAGTTAAATACAGATAAATGCTTGTTTGGATGTACAATATAGTACAACAATATTTTATCAAGTTAAATTCTCAAATACTTAACATGAGAATCATTGGAAAATTTTTTTATTATGCGAAAACATTTTTAATCCTGCACTTATTCTACTTCATTTCAATTTAATACTAACCAAACTTCGCTCTGCATGACAGAAAAAAGGATGTAGAGAAATTCTCTACGTTTTATTACAAAAGATCTTCATACAACCGATTCAAACGGATTATACTAGATAACAGATGCATGTAAAGCTTACCTTCTATATCACAACTGTGCGACAGGCCGTTGCTGTTCGACATGCAGTAGACCCGAAGCAACAACATATACGTTTTTGCTACATGCCCATTGTTTAAACTAAACGATTCATTCGATATAGATATTGTCGGTGCTTTTGGGGGAGGTTGATTCTCGGATGGATTTATTGGTACTTCGCTCGTGCCTACTGAAACCTTTAGAAATTGAGATTTGTATTAATTATTCATTTGTAATATTAAATATTTTTGATGATTGTTAAATGTAATTAAAACATATTCAAGTCTCATTTAACGTGTTCTTTCATTTTATTTTATTTCGTTATAAAATTAATTGTTAAATTAAGTTCTTCATTGAAATAGAATAATAATTGTAGAAGTGTTTGTAATTGAATAATATTATATATATATAATATTTATAAAATATCATACGGTTAATATTGAAATTCAACTAACCTGCATGATTGGAGAACTCACGTCTTTTCGCTTCTTGTGACAGATTTTCAGTAGTAAAGTTTCCACTTTAACAGGATCTTGAGGTGCTTCGACTAAATGAAAAGAAGAAACAGATTTTATTACACAATTCCAAATTAATTCGATAGTTATGAATTTTACCATTGTACGACTAAACTCTACAATTGAATAGTTATGGTATATAAAATTTTACTATTTACGGAACGAGAGAAAGTACATTCAGTACATACTTTCAGAAAGTGAAACAAAATTGACATATTTTAAAAATTAAATTTAACAGATTTACTCACGTTTTTTGTCATAAAAACCCAAAAACGTCAGTGTCATGTAACCACGTAGACTAGCATTTTGTTGCTGCTCATTTCTAGTCAACAACTTTTCTAAAATTGAGTTTATTCGAAATGCCTGGCGTAACTTGTGAGTTCTTGACATGCGTTGATTCATGTATGTAAGGTTTCGATACAAAAATATCGGCTGTAACAGAATAATTTAAACAATCCATTTTCGATGAGTATACTTTATCAAATTGTGTCAAACAGCAAAGAGGAATGATAATCACATACATACCGTATCTGTCAATGTTTCATGAATACAATTGATGACATATTACATCTATTAATACTATTCCTAATCGTACAACTAACAATACAATTTATCAACTAATTTATCTCCTAATCGTCAATCGAAATTTAACAATCTCGTATATAAAGTAAAAAAAAAATTACACTCATTATACAGAACGATGCGTGTAAGACGAGACAACATATATCATATGTCTAAACGTGCTCTTTAGTAGCCAGCGGATAAACATTTATCATTGATTAACAAAAGAGTGGGTTAACATTTTGAATGCAATAAACAAGCGATAAGAATTATTGAAATAAGTATTAAAATTTGTGACTTTCACTCACCGATATTTGATTCCTAGTACGTAAAAACCGATAAATCTGTGTGGGCTCTGAAAACAAAAAACATTTCAAATTAGACAGGCATTCAATTACAAATATTGCAATATTCTTAATTTTTATCCGATAAGATAAATATTCCCATTTCAATTATAATACACGTAAAATATACATAATTTACTATAGTTTTATATATTTTTATAAAATTTTCTCTTTTTCACTTTATTGATAAATATTAAAAATGCGATAATAAACTAATTAATCGTTAAAATTAATAATTTGCCGTGCTTGGTTTTAATATCAGCTTAAAACTTGTCTCAGCTGCGAAAGTGGAAATTTAAAAAGTGCGCGCTTCTACATTCTCTCACGTATACGCAGAGATGACCCAATGGCTCAAGGAGTGACCACTAGGTGGCCAGAGATCGTCGGGTTTCTCGCAAGAAAAATGGGAATTTTTAAGCCTATAAGCTACAGCCGAAACTGCTAAATTCGATCCTTCTGTGATTCAGAACAGGATGTGATGATTTTGGTTTTGCTCGTTTCATACGGGACGCCTGTGGCCTCTCCTTGTTACGTTTATACAGGCTAAACCGCTCTGATCCTGTTCAAACACTTTTACCACATAATCTAAAAATAATATTTCAGGTATATAGGTATAATGGAAAAATGTGTTTTACCCATTGTATAATTATTTATTGATGGTGTAACCAGGTCATTGTTAAAATGAAAACAAATTTAATTATTGTTTCGACCTTATAGGTTCTCTCATTACTATTTTTTAACTAAAATTATAAGATTACACAAATGTAAAAAAAAAATAGAATATAATTGATAAACATAGAGTAAGTAACATGGATGAAAATAAAAAATGAAAAATATTCAAGTGCTATATAGATAAAAAATATATTAAAAACGAATAACTTTGGATGTAATCAAAAATTTTCGGTAATGAAGAAACATAGTGCCATTAAACGAATAAACATAATTAAAATTCATAATTACAAAAAAAAACAACGATAAAATTAAAATAAATAAAGCATCTTAAGCGTAGATACGCCAATGATTAAAAACCTAATTTTTTTTTAATTTAAGTTTTAGGTAAAAAAAAAAAAAAAAACAACTAATCAAGAAGTACAAATAAATTTAAATTATATTAATATATTATAAAAACAGAATAAATTGAACGTAAACTCAAAATTCTAACTAACGACAGCAAGCGTGTTTTTACAATACGTATAAAAAGTAAACGGAACGTCTGAAAATAAAATTTTAAAAGTCGAATAATGACAAATAAGTTTCTGACAATTTATAGATTATTCAAATTTAATAATTACAGTATTAGTATTTATTTTTTAAAATAAAATTGTTTTCTTTTACATTCATATTTTTTCAATGGCTGAAATTTTAACGTCAACTAAATCGAAATTATGTCCAGTATTAATTACTATAAATAAATCCAATAAAAATATAAACAATTAAATTATGTTTTAAGAAAGAAAATAACAATTAGTTTAATAGATGCAGTTAATTTTAGGATATTTCTATAATTAATTTAATGTCCATTATTATTGCGTTATATCAATTTATATTTTAAGTAAATAAGAGTTATAATTACATATATGTAGTTAAACCCGTGTATTATTCTTCTTTAAGCAAAATATACTTTTGATTTTTTAAATTATATCATTTAATTGTTTTATATCCTTCTACATAAGATATGCAAACCTCGAAAAAAAAAATGCTAGAGAAATGAGTTCAAAATTCAATGAAAACAATCCGAAACAAATGATAATGATAATGATTTCCCTTATCTACATAAAAAATAATTTCTTTCGGATAATCATCATTTAGTTTTGAACCAATTACACACCCATAATTTTTTGGGGTTTGCAAATTATGTAGTCATCATTAATTTTTAACTCACATTTTTCTTGTGGCAAGATGCTAACTGTACCAGTTTCGACCCACAATATTAGAAATTCCAATAATATGAGGAATTCTGACAGCTGATGTAAAATCTATTTCAGACTCCTTTTCTAGAGTATATTATATATTTTATGTACGTGTTTTTTATGTAATCTTCAATCAAATAAGTTGGGTATTTTAAAAATAATCTTTCTTGAATGTTGTTTATCATAATTATTGTATTTATCTTTCTTTATTGTTATACTGCGATCCTTATTGCTCCGAAATATTATAAGACTCAAAATTCAAACAAACGTACTGACAACATGATTAACGCACACGATTATAAACATTTCTTATTCTTTTCAACATTGCAAAATTTGCAGAATTTTCGAAATTTTGGTAACTTTCATTACAGAAAGCACTGAAAGAGAGCCAATATGAAAGCCGGAATGTTTATATTTGCTTATTAACCGACCTATCAAGGGTACGAAACAAATTAATTGACAAACAAATTGAAATTTGTATTAAAAAAAGAAATTAGATACATTGTTTAATTAAAAATTTTGTTCGAGTTTCTTCGATTTTTTCTTTAATAAATTTTATTTCAATTTTAATTAAACATTTTTTCAGAAGCCTAAATTTGTTAAATTTATCAGTTTTTAGATGTTGAGGATATCCATTGCTTTACTGGACTTTTATATTAAATTTCATATCATTTTGTTAATGAACTATTGTCAGATTTTTGTTTGTTTTATTTTCTTGATATTCTCAACCAAGTTCTTTCAAGTTCAATACAATTCAATCGTTACAGAAATAAATCCTGCTGACATAAAAATATCATTCTTGGGAAATTCAGCCCTCAAATTCAGAAGTAATGGCCCTCAAAATTGCTCAAAAAAAATTATCGATTAAAAATTACATATATAAACAAAGAGTACAACTGATTTAAAAATTTATTTTATAATTGATATGACAATAGTGCTAGATTACACATGATACCCTAAAGGGTTATACAGTTGTAAATCATTGCTCCAAAATAGTCCAAATATGAAAAGAAATTTTTAAAACGGAGCAATTTTTGAAAAAGTGGTTATTTTAAAATACATGTTATTTATTTATTTATTTATTTCACACGAACTTCATTTAAACTTAATTACAAAAAGAGAAAAGAAAATTGTAAAAAAAAACACAGATTCAATAGAAATAAATTAAATAATCTCGCAAAGACTCATTTAAATAATTATTATGATAAAGTGGAAGAATTAATGTTAAAAGAAAGTTAAATTATGTAATATACGGACTTGGGTGTAACCTTTCCTAGCTACTTTTAGCAAAACACTTCCTATCAATTGATAAACCACACTCCGCTAAATATTCATGGATTAGATTACAGTGAATAATGCACTCATGTATGTATTGTAAGAGCCTACTACTTTGCTCACTTTTGCCCAATACTTATAATATACTAATTATTCTTATAAAGGTTTTGAATTACTTTTTATTCGAAACAAATAAATAAATATGCTTGTTATTTATTATCGATTACTAATTCCTTTATTTCGTGTAAAGTTGGAAAGTCAGTGAATTTAAGAAGATTAAGATTCTAAGATCTGTTATTTTATATTAAAAGTAACAGTTTTTTATAAACAAAGGAAATGTATGATTGAAAAATTTCTCTGAATGAAAAATCTATATCAAAGACAACTTTATAATTTTTTTAATTTCTAAATGATTTAAGTTATCTCTACTTGCATTATTTTTATAAAATAAATATGACTAGGTGAATATTGAACGTTTCAACATAATCCTGAAGTTATCAACTATTGAATTTTAAATCTAATTGACAATTGCAAATTACAAAATGACTTTGAAGCCATGGTTATAATTAATTTCGATATCATCCACTGACGATCACAAAAACATTCGCTGTCAAAATAGAAAAATATCTCTTAAATCTTTATCTTTTGTCTCAATAATATTCGTTGATTTAATTATTTACTTATGTTCATCCGTGTCTGGCATTAAGTATTAAATTTTCTAATGACATTTGCTCCCATTTATACATTTGCTCTATTCAAAATGGAGTTTGAGTTTCGCATAATTCCCCACGACCAGCATCAAATGCTTCCATTTATGTATATTAACTTGTTCCACTCATTTAATATTCAATATTTGAATCGAACAATGGTAAAAGTGTTGATTTCACTTTAAAGTGCCCTTTGACATGGAGAATTCGTCACGATTCTCTAGCAATACCCATACATGGAATGGAAAACTTAAGTCTAAAAAAATGCAAAATCTCTTGAATCCTTTGTCCTTTACTCGGAATTGACGGCTTTAACGGGGATCGATTCGATGCATTCCCCCCGCATTTTCGGTATCCGGTCATTGTATGACATATCCGCGGGAGTTAGTTGATAATCGCTGTATATCGGGGCGAAATTATGACAGGTGTTTTGGGTGATCGACGAGCGGAGGGAGGCGGTGACCCGACGCGCGCTACGCCCCCCTGTGCACCCCTCCGCCCGGTGAAGTAAGGTTATGTATGCTCGTACGTAAAAAAAACAACCCTTTTCTCACCAGGAGCCACTGGGAAAAGTGAAATTTCGCATAGACGACGAGCGTCATCAGGAGCTACGGCCGTGGGAACGACAGGGCGCGAATGGGCGAGTAAAGGGCCTAAAAATAGTTTGGAAGCCGAAAGGCCAGTGCTTACTCTCAAATGCTTGCAGAAAGAGTTCGTGATCTGCTTGTATTGTGTCCATCCGAGGCGGCTTCGGCACTTCTACCTCCCTGTCACGCTTCTTCGGAGGCATTTTCACGTCTTTTTAACCTCGGATAATCGTTTCCTGCACAACAGACACCACGATAAAGAACGATAACACTAGAGACCGCGCGAAAAACTCGGCTGCGCCAGCCAGCAGCAGCAGGTAAACGGATACAGCGACCTCGGGCGACGCTTTACGAAGCCGACCAATAACCCGGGAGTGCCGGCGCCATATAATAGTGAATTATGAGAATATACGAGAAATAATGATGCGACGTTGAAAACGGAGCCGCGACATTCGATTAATTTTCGACGATTAACTTTGCAAAATTAATTCCGCATAAGTAAAATATTTTTCACGAAAGTATATATATGTGATCGAAGTTTCGGCCAAACGATCGCGGTTTGAAGATTGTCGTCGGTTCACGTACGCGCGAACTCGTTTCTGGCAGTTTCATAACGAAACAACGATTTTATTGTTTTAAACTCGCGTTAAAATCGTCAGGATTATTTTGCAGATTAAACGCCATAGATTAATAAGTGTATATATAGATGATGTACAACCTTTTATTTTTAAGGACCTGTATATAGTCGGCACACAGATGTCCTCGGGATATCCCGAATTTCTCCGGAATATCGGAAATCCTTCCGAACGATAGATTTACTTTGACGATTTACTAATTTTGTAAGTAATCGAAGAATTTTGTTTTCTCAACACGATAAACTTTGTAAAAAGGCCAGCCATGTTTTTTTACACGGTACTGGAGGAATGCATGTCATCTTGAATGCTGAATTTGCAAAAGATTTTATTGGAAAGAATTTTCATCCAAATATTGACATTTTGGATTCTTCCACTTTCAGTTTTAAACATATTCGAAGGATATTTAAGGAAAGTTTCATTCAAATTCGGTTGACAATGAATTAATTAATATAATTCGATAAATAATAATTAAATTTATTTATTTGTATAGCGAGCCGAGAGCAAGAGAATACAAGAAGGGCATCAGAATGTGTCGGAAATGAAATCAAATTAGATATAGTATATATATATATAGATGATGCTCAAATTCGAAACGTTATAGAGTTCAGCGAAAATGATTAAAACATAATATACACAGGGTGTCTCGTAACTGGCTGATTGTATTCTTCGTATTAATATTAAGCTATATAAAGTTGTTTACCGAAATTCGATTTGTTTAATTGCCGAGTAATGAAATATAGTCAGTCTAAGCCTCGCGCATTTTTCATCTGAAAAAGGTATATTGCAAAACTTTTTTTCTTTTAAATATATACGTGAATATACTTGCCAAATGACCATTAAATTTTCCGCAATTTAAACTTATAACGTGTCAAAAATACGTAAAACTATTTTTAAAGAAATCGAGTTTTTCGACATTTTCATGAAAAATGTGAAAAAAGAAACGTATATTTGCTGTATATACTTTGAAAGTAAAATAATCCTTTTTAAAAATGAATAAAACAAAATATTTATACTGGTTTAATAATATCGAAAATAATTTCTAATAAAAAAATTATTTTCAGGTTTAATTACTTCGATCTATACAACGTAGGTTAAGAAATAAGTATATACATTTTGTCATTCGAAATGTCCACAAACAATTGACCTTCATTCTTGACCTTTTTTCCAAGGTCGCAAAAACAATTTTTTCATGAGACAAATTTGTTGTAAAATTTTCCGCTCTTTCGAAAGGGTCTTACCATTAACAAAAAAAAAAAAAAAAAAAAACAAAGCAGACCCTGAAATAAAAATAAATACCATAAAAAAGGTAACCACCAATCTTGCCAACTTTTTTACAAACCAAAACGAAATGACCTTATAAACTGGGTAAAAAATATTTTATATAAAAACTTCTACACCGTGTTTCGATAATTTTTGGACGCATTGTATGGTATCCAAATATGGAGTATCTCATCAAACTATTATGGAAATCTTAAAACGGTTCTAATCAAAAGTTCTATACGCAATATAGTACATGCATCATGGTTTTTGACAAATGATATTATACGAAATAATCTTCAAATACCTACAGTGAAAGAAGAAATAGATACATTTTATACAATATGTATGTAAAGAGATTTCTTGAATGAAATGTATCGCAATAATTATAGAAGTATACTCAAAATACGCGGAATATCATACCGAATAAAACAGTTATCGGTTTTTTTATAAATTGACCAATCAGAAGTAGAGATATCTCGGATTCAGTGATCTCAAAACTGGATCAAATGTCTATGTTTCAGAACAGAGTGCATCCGTATATATATGAAAATCAACTATATGAAAAAATAGTAAAAGACATTATTTCGAATTTGACTGATATTGTGACGTTGTGATGATATGATTGTATTATTTGGAACAGGTCCAGAGGAGAGCTCTTCGGTTTCTTGCTTTTAAGTCACGACGTCCTATGTCACGATAACTTTAACGCTATTGCGACGAATTTTGGTTTTCCATCCGTCAAATCACTGCACCATTATCATGATGTTTCACTGGTCTACCGCATATTAACGTTTTCTTCTGATGCTGATTTACTATCTCTTTTTCCTGTACGAGTA